>OZ025296.1:330954554-331013554 GCA_964019185.1 Maratus speculifer | reverse complement strand
CCTGGTTATTGTTGTTGATTTATTAGTAAATTGTATACATTTACTTTCTTTTTTTAAATATATAAATTGTTTTGCTCTATAGTTATTAATTATTTTTTATTTATTATTATTTCCTTTTTAGAATAATAAAAAATAATTAAAAAATATATATGTAGCTGGTATTTGAAAACAAGGTTTTTGCCAAATTGGCTTCTGGCAAAAATAGTGCCAATGTGGTGCGTATATGACATCTGTGCCAAAACCTTCACTCTCCAATTATTTCATTTATATGCATACGGTTGTTTATTTAACGCAAATATTGTACTGAATATTTTAATGTAAATCATAGAGAAGTATCTTGCGTACATATTTCATTTTCTACAATATTTTATGATGGAGATTCATTAATTTTTTTTTTGGAATATTATGTTTACTCTCAAGTGTTTTCTTAAAATATATCCAAACTTAGTGAACACATTAATCTTGCATTTACAACTTACACGTGCTTCAAAGCCTATATTAGCGAAAAGGTAATACTTCTTTATTTGAAGTTTATGTTTTATGATGAATTTCTTTGTTCTGGTTCATCTCGTGTAAAATTTGTTCCTGAGAATCTCCATTTTTTCTCTGAAGCAATGATATCAGAAACTCTGAAGCACCGCAGTACGAGATTTTAATCTTGTTTACTTGATATATTAGAATAAAAATGAAAAATAGTTAATCTAAGTTATTGTGTCTGTTGTTAGATAAATGTTGCGATAAAAATATTTTGTATACATTATTCACGAAACTTCCATAAAATGATGCATATAACTTTCGTTCTTTGTACAATGTATAAAAGATAGATAGTTATGTAATAATGCAGACAATACAAAACTTTACACCAAAGCATCAAAAATGACACCGAACTTTTAAAAATAATAAAATAATATATTGAATTTCTTTCTATTTAAATCGTGTATGTCTGTTATGAAGAAACTGAAAATAAAAAATAAAATTTAAAATTAAGTATGCCTCAGAAATTTAATATAATGTTAGCTGAATTATTGTGTTCATCATGGTGTTTAATTTGCCAATTGTTTATACAGTCATGGTATACAGTTCCTGGTATACAGTATGTGTCGATTTATGGACTGTATAGTTTAACGAATTCTAATGTAAAGGCAAAGACAGTCAAATAATAAGAAAAGTCTAATAAAACATTCCTTTCTGTACATATATGTACAATTTTGAGTCAGGACTGACACCACAGTCTGTTACTAAAAATAATTCTAATAAAATGACACTCGAATTATATTCCATAATATGCATTATTCTTTTACATAGCTAACATAATAAACCTTATTACTAACAATAATATTTTAGCTAACAAAATAGCTAAATAAACGAGGTTTTTACCATAAAAAATCATTCGACGTTCTAATATCAATAAACCAAACGAAAACAATCTAGTTTGACTTTTGCCAAATGATTAAACAAAGTTATGAAAATGTTCGAGCCAATGCTGGCGTGTTGCCATGGTTTCTATGTGAATCATAACAGTGAGTATTTATTTTTTATAATTTGAATCATTTTTTGTGGATTTATTTCCATTTAAAATTCAAATTTTCAGTCTTTCGTGGGACATTTTTTACATATTTTAGAAAAGGTTATTATTTCAATTTTTGCAAATGATCATAGAATAATATTTCCTTCAAATGAAAAAAATATTTGCACACGACTATCAGAAAGATTTTTTTTTCAAATGAGAATTAAATAATTACGAGTCAAAAACAAAAAAAAAATATTACAAATTTCGTTACAAAACTATATTTACATGGTAATATTAAAAAAGAAAGAAAATATTAAATTAATAAATCACTAAAATGTGGTTAACTGCTGTGAATGAAAAAAATTACATGATATTTAAAAGAGTATTGCAAATATTGTAAGCGGTTTAAATTCAAAAATATATTTACGTGAGACATTTCACATTCCCAAATTATCTTTTGAAACTATTGTTTCTATTTCTAAGGCAGCGGAAACAAAAATATTTCCTTTCTAGCAACAAAAGTATCTTCACGTGAATATCAAAAAGTAAAAATAAAACTTTTAAATAATAAATTCCTTAATTTGCGTAAAAAGCAAAAAGTAAAAGAAATTATGCCATGTTTACAATGACCAAATAATATTGCAAAACAATATTTTTTCGATATTATCATGCATTACGTATATTTACATAATATGTTTACATGAGACATTTACTTCATATTTTGATATTATCTTATTAACTATTGCTGTGAATTTTAAGACGGCACAAATATTATTTCCTTTTAAATAACAAAAATATTTTCACATGAATATTAAAAAGAGGAAAAAATTGTAATAATTACTTCAGATTTAAACGATACATTTAAAAGATTTTCTTATGCCACGGTTCAAAAACAAAGACACTGTGTATTGTACTATTAAACTCAGTTTGTTTAATCAAAGATATAACTAGCCAGTAGATGTAGGATGCAGCTGGTTCGACTTTAAAATTCCCCCCATCAAAATAACAATAAATGAAAGCCCGTTTAAAAAAGATTTTTTTTTAAATTATAGTTGAAGGTTTTGCAATTTTCTAAAACTGATCCAGATATCGTGTTTTTAGAGTTTGTGTTATCTCAGCAGGGGTTGATGAACGTACCTATATAATAATTTAATATATAAAATATACAAATAATAATAATTTATTATTGAAAAAATTCAATATTTTGTTTTTATTTATTTACTATTTTTTTTGTAATAAGTGAAATGTATTGTTTGATTTTGTGTAAAATTGAAGTAGAAAGTTAGTTAGTCGACATGCGCGAGTTTTTTCATATTTTTGCAGAATTTGTATTTGAAAGTTAAGGGTCAACTTATATGCGAACATATTAGGATATATGTACTCTATTAGTAACGCTTGTTTATTATAAATTGTTAATGTATAAATGTTTACTATACCAATAGATAATGGCTGGGAAAAGTTCAACGGTTGAGTGTTCTTGATCCGTGCCCAGTCCTCATAATATTCACAAAGAAATTTTTATAGCCAAATATTTTCAGATTAGTAATAAAGAATTACTTACGTAGTATATATATATATATATATATATATATATATATATATATATATATATATATATTAGTAAATACATTATTAACCTTACGATGTCAAATACTAAATTAGTAAAAAACTTAACGGTACGTTATAAACTTTTATTATGCCAATGGCTAAGGATAGGGAAGAAGAAGGTCTTATTCTTGAAATCCCCCTCCTTTTAGTTATATTATTTTATAGCCAAATATATTTTCAAATAATAATCCGAATGACATATAACCTTTTGGTAACAAAAAAAGGCGTTAAACATAGATTTAATGCATAAACAGTAACGGAGAAAACCCCAACCCTTTCGTTCCCAGTATCACTAAATTGGGACGTTAAGATTTTCGTAAGTAAAATAAATATTAAAAAATATATATATATTTACGTTCATTTTACACTATTCGCAATTAGGTAGAATATTGAGTAGAAGAAAAAATTCAGTTGATAATGGGTTTTAATCAAGCGAAAATAAACTTTTGTTTAGATAAGAGGTAGTAAACTTACTATCATACATTAACTTTTAAATTTGGTGTGAATTTCATTACCAGCTTAGAAGCTTATCTTATGAAGGCTGAAATTTTACTTGAAAACGTTCTAAAGATATGATTTTACTCGTAAACGACACTTTTATTACTCGCTAAAGCGGTATTAGCTCAAAAGATTATTTTGGATTTTTAGAACAGTATTTATTTCTAATTTCATAATAATAACGATGTGTTTAATATTCATAATTCCGTTGCATAAAAGATTCTGTACTATCACACATGAAAAAAAAGTAAATTGTCATTTAATTCATAATTAAAGTAAATGTGATGCTTTTTACTATATTTAATCGTTTTCTTGCCTGAATTAATATAGGTCATGGAAAAGGGATAAATGAATAGTAAACAAGTTAGAAATTGCACGTGAAGCGTAGCAAGCGAGGTGCGTTCGTACGATAACAAAGTTTTAAAAATATCACTCTCATACATCAATCCCATAAAATTGTAAATAGTTAATTGAACTTAAAATGAGCAACAAACAATGTTCTCCCTATGCCATTGTGTAATGGAATACTTTTGTGTGGCCTTGTAAATCGATAACAAATGTTCTTTGCACCACAGATTATGCAAAATGTATATAATGTACTTTATAGATGCATATGAATTTTATTATGTTCGAATGAGTGTAACACCATTAAAATGCATTTGAAATATTTTTCCCCATTGGCCGTAATGTAATTGAATACTTTTGATTGTCCCTGTAATTGATCTATGCATCCGATTTTCATAAAATTGGAAATGAGTCGACAAAATTACGTAATAATTATATATTCTAAATTTCAAACGATTCGGCTGGGTAGTTTTTGCGTTGTTATATGCGGACGGACGGATGGACAGACGGACTGAATGACAACTATAGGTGCTATGTATATACATAATTACGAACATACCTAAAAAATTAATAAAAGTTTTCCTTATGTAAAATAAATTTTGGAAATTTGCCCTGAATCCCCACGAAAACTATTTTATTGATTCCGTTGTCTTCAAAATCCACGTAGCAACATTTGTACAGTTTAATATTTCAGTAATATTTCTATTTTCAAACCGAATCATTTGCTTGAATACATACCTACTGCGGAAAAATAATACAGTAATCCTCTATTTATTTTATCCCAAAAGTTTTGTAACAAAATAAGGCAAACGATACCAATATTTTCAAAAAGTGGTAGACGAAATCAAGGATTACACAAATGCTGTGTGTTTCAACTATCTATGAATCGTGCGAGGACTTTAGTCAAGTGATTAAAAGCAACGTTTGATGCGCAAGATTAGGCTGACTGAATTTTGGATAGATATTTCTATAAGGTGATATTTTTTACTTAGAAAAGATTTTTGTAAAAAATAAAATGCTACTTTTATAATTTAATAATGCATTTTAATAATTCATTATTAGCTCTTAATACTAGTAAACATTGAAATTTCATAAAATAAAAAATAGTTTGGTAGATGCTCGGCAAAAATCGGGCAGTCATCTTTTCCCTCCTTTTCTTACACTTTTAACTTAGAAGAAAAAGGAAAATAACAAGATGAAAACACGTATTTCTCTTCTAAAATTTTTTGTAATTTTTTATTTATTTATTTATTATAACTACACTGCTCAAAACAATTAAAGGATATTGCAGTTTTAGGTGGATTTTGTATCTGGGAAACTTTTTAGCTGATTGATACAGGGTCGACAGACATAGTAGGTTATATGAGATTAAATTACACATGTTTGGCAGAAAAAAAATGCATTTTATTGCGCATTTGTGTACAAAAGGAAAGAAACACAATTTGTGCATATGAGGAAAAAAGAATAAGAAAAAAAGTGTTTTCTTCAAAGAAAATCATTTTCAGTAGGGGGTATAGTTTCCACGGGCGGCCAGCAACGTTGAACACCTTTGAGGCATGGACTCAATGAGGCTATTAATGACGAGTTGGGGTATTCTGCCCCACTCTTCCAGAAGAGCTCTTTCCAGTTCTTAGAGAGTTTGTGGGGGTTGTTGGCGGCCAGAAACTCGTCTTCCTAGAGCGTCCCGTGTTCGATTGGATTCATGTCTGGAGAACACGCTGGCCATTCCATTCGAACGATTCCTTCTTCGAAAAGGAAATCCTCCACCAGGTTTGCACGATGTGGCCTGCAGTTATAGTCCATTAAAATGACGTTATCCCGATTGCTGCAGCGTAATAGACTACAATAGGTCTGAGGATCTCATCCCTATATCGGCGACCAGTCACTGATCGGCGACCTGGAATGATGTAGAGGTCAGTGTGCCCGTCAATGGAGATGCCACCATACACCAACACTCCTCCACCGCCAAATCTGACACTTTCGTGCACGAATGCAGGATTATTCCTACTACCACGGTCTCTCCAGATGAAAATACGCCTATTATCCGGATGCACAGAAAAACGGGACTCGTCAGAAAACAGAATATTGCTCCATTCATTTCTCCTCCAGTTGATATGCTCGGTTGCCCACTCCCTGCGGTCGCGACGATGCCTTGATGTTAATCTAACACATACCATCGGTCGGCGAGCATACAGACCAACAGCATGGAGCCGGTTTCGGACAGTCTGTGTTGAAATCGTGGTGCCTGTAGCCGAGCGAAGGTGTTGTTGGAGAAGAGTGGCGTTCATGTTTCGGTGTCTCCGAGCTATTAACGCTAAATACCGATCTTCATTGGGAGTTGTTGCCCGTCTACGACCTTCCCCTGGTCTTCGGCCTGCACATCTACTCTCCAAAAAACAGTTCCAGATCCTAGAAATGACAGTTTGTGACACTCCAATGGCTTGCGCTACTTCGGCTTGAGTTTGGCCCGCTTCTAACCTACCAACAATTCTCCAAGCTTCTGAATCTGTCAAATGACTTCGCTGAGACATCGTACTCATCGAAACAAAGCAATCACTGAATGCCGATCATCCTTGTCTTCATTCTTTTTTATCCAGTTGAAAGTCAAATTTCATTTGCTGCCGCTGAAGCGACGTTTTTGACGTCGAACTCAAAATTTGCATACTCCATCGTTTGAAAACCAGAAAAATTTGAATTTGTGATTCTCTTCTTCTATTTTCGGCAAAAAAAATTCCTTTTATATCTTTATTTTATATAAAACTTCAAATATCCTTTAAATGTTTTGAGCAGTGTAGTAGAAAGATGTTTTCTTTCGAAATGAGTGAATTTTGCTTCTAAAATAAATTATTTAAATTTGTGTATCACATATAAAGTAAAGTTGTAAGAAAGAAAGTTAGATAAGCTTTCTGAAAATGTTGTGTGCTGAGTATGGAATTGGATAGTCGAATGTTTATGACAATATAAAACATAAGCTAAAATTACTGTCCTTTTACTCATAAAGTGACTTGCCGAAGATTTGAAGAGAAAAAACAACTCATGAAGGGAAATTTTTCATTTTTACTAGATTGTTTTTTTTTCTTTTTTAGCAAATAAGAAAATTTTAATTAAATTAAGGTTCAGAATGTTTATCATTTTATTATGAATTAAATTTCGAGTAAAGACACTATTAAGAATATCAGATTTATTATTGATATTCTTTCAGAAGTCTGTAATTTTCAAAATTCAGGCTTAGTCTCGGTGTAAATGATGCCGGATTTTTAAGGTCATATGTATATGTTTCATTAAAATCAATAGAAGGGGGCGAATAAAAAATTAAATTTCGTTTTTTAATTCGTTTATTCGCAACTATTACATATCCAGCCCTTTATAATATCAATAACAAGTACTACACTTGATTTGAATGCATTTTATAATCAAAAGACGTTCCTATTTTTTATAGTTTAAGCTGTAGTTTCGGATTATGCGGTATATTTTCTTACGCTGACATTCGATAAAGATTCGTAAGTATTATGGAACTTACAAAAATATCCAATATTTTGAGGTATCATAATTAAGAGAAGACTTTGTTTTGACTTATTAATTAAAAATGAACGTTGCAGTAACACAGATAAGCTGTATTCTGCTACTATTAAGAGGATAGAATAAAAATGAGAACTTTTAAAGATATTCCATTACTTATTATTAAAACTTAAAAAAAAAACAGTACTCTAAATATCGTATTTTTTCTTTCTTTTTTCTGTTTTCCATTTACACAAAAACTGGAAATCAGCTAATTTAAAACAGAAATAATTTTCTAGTTAAGAGAATTTACGCTTTTTACACACATGAAAAAATCCCCAGGATTCAGTATCAAGCACGGAAATAATCATATATTTCAACGTAAATGAAAGTTTTTATGCTTTTTCAATCCTTAAGATGAAGTGCAATTTTTTAAATTAAACCAAAACCGAAAATGATCTTTCTCATGAAGCTGCAAATATCTCCTTATTCTAAATTAGTCAAACAATTTTTAAACGTTTCTTTATAATATTTTATAATTTTATAATTTATAATATTTTTTTTTATTAATTATTTTATAAGTGGTATTATTTTTAAGACGAAACATTATTTTATAATACGTATTTGTGTATTTTTTTAGATTTTTATTTTTTTGTTCGAAATTGAACTTTCATATACCGTCCCGATTTCGGAACGCTAGGCACAAAAGGGTAAGGGTTTTCCCCGTTAATGCTTATGCATTAAATCTATGTTTTGTGCTATTTATTTTGTGCAAAATTGTTACAAATCATTCTGATTATTATTTAGCTATACAAATTTCTTGTTATTACGATAAAGGAGGTGGTGGAATTGGATGGGCTCTACTCAAAAACACGACATCTACACCTCCCAACCTCTAGCTATTGTCTTAGTGAAAATTTATATCATGTCATTATATCATGTCATCATCCTAGTTTAGAGTTTGACATCCTGAGGTTACTAATATTTTTAGTAATATATATCATATATACTTTCGTATAAATCGAATAATTTTTGACAATTTTCTGTAATTAATTTCTGAGATCGACTTACACGCAAGTCAATTGCAAAAAAGAAAAAAAAAGAAAAAAGAAAAGAAAGAAAGAAAGAAAAGAAAAGAAAAGAAAATAAAAAGAAAAAAATTCGAATACTTCAAAATTTGGGATTTTTATGTATATTTCTCCGTTCTAAAAAAAGTAACTAATGCTGTCACCGTCACTGACAATGATTTTTCTTTTTTTCTGTGACTTGGGGTATCTCTTCGCTACTATTCAGAAAATTACTGCAGACAAAAATATGAAAATTGATGATATTATCGACAAATGTTTGATAAACACGCTCATACAGACAGTTTCTATATCGAATAGTTATTTAATTAAGTGATATTTAATGTTCAAAAATGATTAAAATCGGTCCATATAGAAGCAAAAACTATATATAGGAATTTAAGCATTTTTCGATCATTTCATACATTAGAAGTTCCTGGTATACTGTATGTGTCGATTTATGGACTGTATAGTTTGACGAATTCTAATGTAAAGGCAAACACAATGAAATAATACGAAAAGTCTAAAAAAAACATTCTTTTATATACATATGGTACAATCTTGAATCAGGACTGACACCACAGTCTGTTATTAAAAATAAATCTAATAAAATGACACTCGAATTATATTCCATAATATGCATTATATTTTTTTACATAGCGAACGTAATAAACCTTATTACTAACAATAATATTTCAGCTAACGAAATAGCTAAATAAACGAGGTTTTTACCGTAAAAAATCATTCGACGTTCTAACATCAACAAACCAAACGAAAACAAACTAGTTTGACTTTTGCCAAATGATTAAACAAAGTTATTAAAGTGTTAGAGCCAATGCTGGCGTGCCATGGTTTTTATGTGAATCATAACAGTGAGTAATTATTTTTTTATAGTTTGATTCATTTTTTGTGGATTTATTTCCATTTTAAATTAAAATTTTCAGTCTTTCGAGGGACATTTTTTACATATTTTAGAAAAGGTTATTATTTCAATTGTTGCAAATGATCATAGAATAATATTTCCTTCAAAGGAAAAAAAATTGCACGCGACTATCAGAAAGATTCTTTTTGTTTCAAATGAGAACTGAATAATTACTAGTCAAAAACGGAAAAAAATTACAAATTTCGTTACAAAACTATATTTACATGAGAATATTAAAAAAGAAAGAAAATAGTAAATTAATAAATCATTAAAATGTGGTTAACCGCTGTGAATGAAAAAAAAATTACATGGTATTTAAAATAGTATTGCAAATATTGTAAACGGTTTAAATTCAAAAATATATTTACGGGAGACATTTCACATTCCCAAATGATCTTTTAAATCTGTTGTTTCTATTTCTAAGGCAGCGGAAACAAAAATATTTCCTTTCTAGCAACAAAAGTATCTTTACGTGACTATCGAAAAGCAAAAATAAAACTTTTAAATAATAAATTCCTTAATTTTCGTTAAAAGCAACAAGTAAAAGAAATTACGCCATGTTTACAATGACCAAATAATATTGCAAAACAATATTTATATGATATTATCATGCATTATTACATGATATATTTACATAATATGTTTACATGAGACATTTTCTTCATATTGTTGTCACTATTGTTGTGAATTCTAAGACGGCACAAATATTATTTCCTTTCAAATAACAAAAATATTTTCACATGTATATTAAAAAGAGAAAAAAAAAATAGTGAAAAAATAGTGATTAGTGAGTAATTAGTGATTTCAGATTTAAACGATACATTTAAAAGATTTTCTTATGCCACGGTTCAAAAGAAAAGGCACTGTGTATTTTACTATTAAACTCAGTTTGTTTAATCAAAGATATAACTAGCCAGTAGATGTTTAACAGCAGCTGGTTCGACTTTAAAATTCCCCCATCAAAATAACAATGAATGAAAGCCCGTTTAAAAAAAGATTTTTTTTTAAATTATAGTTGAATGTTTGGCAATTTTCTAAAAGCGATCCAGATATCGTGTTTTTAAAGTTTGTGTTATCTCAGCAGGGGTTGATGAAAGTACCTAAATAATAATTTAATATATAAAATATACAAATAATAATAATTTATTATTGAAAAAAATTCAATATTTTTTTTTTATTTATTTACTATTTTTTTGTAATAAGTGAAATGTATTGTTTGATTTTGTGTAAAATTGAAGTAAAAAGTTAGTTAGTCGACATACGCGAGTTTTTTCATATTTTGCAGAACTTGTATTTGAAAGTTAAGGGTCAACTTATATGCGAACATATAGGATATATGTACAGTAGAGCCCCGATTATCCGCGACGATTTTTTTTTTTTTTTTTTTTTTTTTTTTTTTTTTTTTTTTTTTTTTTTTTTACAATTTAACTAAATGAATCATTAGTATAATAAATGCTCAATGATCAAGAAATATATTTTTTAATTAAAATGATTTTTTAACTTATTTTTTCAAAAATAAAAACTTTGTATTTCATTCAAACATTAAAAAAATAAATAACTATTAAAAGATATAAATATAAAAATTTGCATTATTTTTTTCAAATGCTTCATCACCTGGATTATATCTCATGAGTTACCGCATTGGAGGCAAAATATATGCCATATAGCTTTCACTCTGAGGTAACTTAGAACAAAATTTGAAACAAACCGCAATTCTTTCAACACGCCTCCACTGCTACGCATCACCCTAATTAAAAAGTGGACTTTCCCACTTTTCGTTCCTCCGTAGGGGCGCTAGTTTTTCTCTCGGCTTGCCAGCGGTCTCAGTTGTCAGTAAGCGTGCTTAGTGATTAGACGTGTTTTATGTTCAGTGCTTAAGTTTAAATTTTCGTTAGCTCTTGAAATTACGGCTGAAATACGGCTTTATAAATAATGGCTGAAAAGCGAAAAAAAGTTGTGTTAACGATTGCACAAAAACTTGAAATGATTTCCAAAATAGAAAATGGCGCTTCAAGAAAGCAGATGTGTTTGGATTACGGAATCGGGGAAACAACCGTGCGAGACGTTTTAAAACAAAAAGACAAACTGTTGGCCTTTGCATCAGTGTCTGAAAGTGCTTCTGGGATGAAAAAACGAAAAAAAATGAAGAAATCCACCTATCATGAACTTGACTCGGCATTAACGGAATGGTTAGCTCAGGTGCGAAGTGAAGGCATCCCTGTGTCTGGTCCTACCATTGCAACTAAAGCAAAAATCTTTTTTGATTTGTTAGGCATGGAAGGAAATTTTGATGCGTCATCCGGTTGGTTACATCGTTTTAAAACACGTCATGGAATTAGAGAGATTGGTCTACACGGAGAGAAGCTGAGTGGTGATCAACAAGC
The DNA here is from genome assembly GCA_964019185.1 of Maratus speculifer. Lineage (NCBI taxonomy): Eukaryota > Metazoa > Arthropoda > Arachnida > Araneae > Salticidae > Maratus > Maratus speculifer. Next base: position 331,001,725 of record OZ025296.1, on the reverse strand, counting down.
AGCTGATGATTTTAAACGTGATTTTGAAGAGTTTATATTATCTGAGGATTTATCATATGAACAAATATATAACGCTGATGAATCAGGACTTTTTTGGAAGTGTCTTCCCACTCGTACTTTAGCATTTGAAAGTGAACATCACGCATCAGGTCACAAAAGTAGCAAGGAAAGGATTACAATAATGCCATGCAGCAATGCTGCAGGAAGTCACAAACTTAAGCTTCTTGTAATCGGTAAATCTAAGAAACCGAGGTCTTTCAAGGGTTAAAGAGCAGAAAATTTACCAGTTGATTATTTCAACCAAAATAAGGGTTGGATGAACCAGCAGATTTTTCAAAAATGGTTTGAAGAGATTTTTGTGCCTCAAGTACGTAAACATCTTGACTCAAAAAATTTGCCAAATAAGGCTGTTTTGTTAATTGACAATGCGCCTTCACACCCAGTTGCTAATGTCCTTAAATCTTCTGACGGGCAAATTTTTGCAAAGTTTTTGCCTCCAAATGTTACTGCACTCATTCAACCTATGGACCAGGGAGTCATTGCAACCATGAAGAGAATATACAGGACAAAATTGTTACTATCAAAAATCGAGGAAGGCTGCGATCTCAAAGAATATTGGAAGAATTATACAATATTGGATAGCATATATGATATTGCATCTGCATGGGATTACATAAAATCCTCAACCCTTGTTAAATCATGGAGAAAAATCCTTCCGAGTATCGAAACAAATATCAACCAAAACATTTGTGAAGAAGAGAATGAAGTAATGCAGACCACTACACTTGTTGACCTAGTGACAACCGTTCCGGGAGGTGAGAACGTCGACAAAGAAAACATAGAAGAGTGGCTGGAATGCGACGCAAATGAGCCCGGGTTTGAACGACTGACTGACATAGAGATAACGAAGGGATGTATGAAATCTTCCCCCATGAAATCTGCCCCCGTCCGCCATTTTGACCTCTACATTAGAAGGGGGTAGATATCCAGCGCTGCAGCATTTCACTTTCTACGAGGGCCTGATATCTGCCCCCAGTATATCTTCCCCCGTCCGCCATTTTGAGCTCTGCATTAGAAGGGGGAAGATATCCAGTGCTGCAGAATTTCACTTTCTATGAGAGCCTGATATCTACCCCCAGTATATCTGCCCCCGTCCGCCATTTTGACCTCTGCATTAGATGGGGGTAGATATCCAGTGTTGCAGCATTTCGCTTTCTACGAGGGCCTGATATCTGCCCCCAGTATATCTGCCCCCGTCCGCCATTTTGAGCTCTGCATTAGAAGGGGGAAGATATCCAGTGCTGCAGAATTTCACTTTCTACGAGAGCCTGATATCTACCCCCAGTATATCTGCCCCCGTACGTCATTTTGATATCACAGTAGAGGGGACATACATGGAGTGCTAGAATATTTTTTAGGTTCATCGAGAACCTAAGAATCCTGGATATATATCCTTTCTGCGTATAGTTTTTATTGTTTCCGCTAATAATCATACGGTTTATTTATCTAGAAATTTGTAGACGACACTTAAAATGTAACTCTAAAATTATATAATATATATGAGGAGGTAAACTTCAAAACGCACTTTATCGACATTTTTAAAAATGAATTTTCTGTATGAACCTATTCTATTAATAAATCAGCGTAAAAGAAAAAAAACCTATAATTTTAGAAAAAAAAATGAAAAAAAGAAAGAAAGAAAGAAAGTTTTAACGTGTGTTTTGGCATTGTAAAATCTTGGTGTTTACAATGAAAACTAATAGTTTTTATGATATTTATTTAAATCGCAAAAATTTTACTTTCTGGAAAAGGCAAAGTTTGAACCTCACGCCCTCTTATATACATGTAATATTTTTAGTACTTTTGTAGATTTTTAGCATTTTCCAACAAAGTTAAAGAGTGCTTTTGCATTTTGTTTGTTTGTCCGTCTGTCCATGCACTGATTGCCGTAAATACACTCGGATTTTTATACAATTGATAAAACTATTTTAGGTTTATTAAAACATGTTTGTTATTACATATTAAGTATGTACTGTTAATGTTTCAATTTTAGGGACACTTAAAAGAATTGAAGAGTATTTTAATGACATTATGCTATTCCAAATCTTTTGAAACTGGCATAAATTCTTGAATTTCTTTACGATCACGTTAAAATAGAACATTCTTAACATTTTTTATTAATTTACAGGGACACATAAAAGAAATCGGTTACGGTACTGTCTTTGCATAATAATTGCTGGAGTGTACGTTTTAAAATTCGGTATACGCTTTTAAGTTTGATTAGGTTTTTTTTGCGTATTACTCTTTATATTAAATTCTATACCTATTACACGGTCCCAAATAAAAAAATAAAAAAAGTAATAAAAAAATTGCTTCTAAGTTTTAAATACTACTCGAAATGATAATAATAAAAATATACGCTTTTTTCCAACTTATATAATAATTAAAAATGTGGTTTCAATATCTATATTATAAAGACCAAAAGTATCTGTGCGTAACGCATACGTCATTTTAAGAATGGCAACACTTTAAAGTTTGAAATGCATTTCCGGTTTTGCAATTTTTCTACTGCAAATTTTTGTATTTCTTAACTGCCCACTTTTCTAATTTTTACACCATCGTATAGGGGAAAAAATGTACTTTTAAATGCGATTTATTTGAATACTGTATCTTAATTTATTTTTGAAACATTAATTTTTTTGTAGTTTGTAATACCGTTTTTCTAAACGTGGCAACAGAAGTACTCCATGCTTATTAAAAGCAAAGGGAAAAAAACCGAAAAAAAAACCAGACTACTGGATTTTTATGTTGCCATTTTTTTATTAAAAGTGAAAAAAAAATAATTAAACTACGTTGTGTCAAGAATATTGTCTGTTATAAAACCCAGTGAATGTTTGTTTCTTTTATAAAATTTCATTTATGCTTTAAAAAAGTATATGGATAGTTTAGTATCTGTTTCAGTTAATAGCTATCGAGACTTCAAGTTTTGAATCAAAATGATCAAATTAAATTATCGATTTTCTTTAAAAAGTGAATACAGATATGAAAGGTGTATATTTAAATTTTGATATGATGAAAATGACGTCAGATTTAGGTTTGGGGAAAATATTCTATGTTTGAGTAAAAGTGCAATCAATTCTGCTTTTTTTTTCATATTGGAATAGAAGCATTAAAACCTTAATAACTTTATTACAATAAAAGATCTTTATTTTTATTATTTTTTTATTTTTTAGATGTAGAATAAAATTTAATTTTAATAATATCTGTAACTGAATTTTATAGAAATAGTATTTTGTTAACTTTAGATTGAATATAATTTCACATAAAGAAGTACTTTACAATTAAATTAATTAAAAAATATAAAATACAAAAACAAGTTATAAAAGGACGTGTATACGGTGAAAAACTTCATAAGCTAAAAATTTCATGTTTTGAGTGAAAAGAATAGCATACAGGCATGGGAATAGCTCCCCCCCCAAAAAAAAAACAAAAAACAAAAAACCCACCATACTAACGCCTCAACAAATTATTGTAGAAGAAAGTTGTTGGTACCAAAGGATTGGAAATAAAGTGCACTATTAAATGATGCATATAAAATGTGCTAAGTGGGGGGAGGTGACATGTACATATTAAAACGAACCGAAACTTTTTTTTTTTTTTTCAACGGCGGTACCCAATTTTAACAAGATATTTCAAATTTTTGGTTTAAATTATGCCTAATATATATATATATATATATATATATATATACATGTATTACCCATTTTAACGAAACATATGTCGTGACTATAGCCAAAAGATATTAAGCGACTAAAATGGTCTTATTGGTAAAAAATAATATACATTAATAGAAGAGACAATCATTCTGTAGCATTCCAATAATTGAGTACATAACTTCAATTTAGATGCAGTCTCTAAAATATGCTTGTTTTAAAATAATTAATTTCTTGGAAATTAATTGTACAATAAGAAATTTATGAAAATTTGAATTTAGGCTAATTTAAGGGTGCAAAATCTATTTATGGTGGCAAAATTATTTGTTAAAGGACAAAATTTGGATTTATTTTTATATGAAAATTGCCCCCTAAACGATTTTATATACATCATTTAAAAGTAGACATTATTTTTTATCTTTTGCTAACAGCAACTTTCTACTAAAATAATTTATTGCACAGTTGATAGGGGGTGGTTACCTTTTTCTTCTACGATTGTACGTAAAAGGTTCAAAATATCTCAAAAAAGGTAATTTTAGCAATTTTTGGAGCGAATTATTATTAGTAGTATTGTTATTTGCATTTGCATATGTTTGTTAAGATTTCTATATTATACTATTTACTTTTGGATTTTCCTTGTTTTCTAAATTTGCATATACAACAATAACGCTTTCAACCATTAACAAAATGAAGTGATAACTGAATGTTCTATATAATAATTCTGAACTATTCTATACAATAGTTCTATATATTCTATATAATAGTTCTGAACTATAGTAGAACTTTCCTATTATGATAAAATATATTAATAGGGTATGTATCTTCACTATTGAATTTTTTTAAATTATTAAAATTTTTAATGATTTATATGAAGTGAAAATTCATGTGAAAGGTTATAGCTGTTTCTGCCCTCTTGAGTTATAAAAAGATACATATATATAGTATGTAATTCATTTTATAATCTGAAATCCTCCTCCTTTTTTTATATAGTTGTATATGAAACTATATTCAGTAATTTAAAGCAACATTTATACAATTTTTTTTTATGTTATTGATGTTTTAAATCAGCAGCTCTCACTGTTTTATTGATGTTAAAAAATTAAATTTAATCGACGCATTATATAAAATAAATTCTCATTTATTTGAAAAAAAAGGAAAATTCTAAAAAAAATATTCTAAAAAAACAAAATAAAGAGCGAATAAAACAAAACATTTAACATTTAACAATATTCGTTACATTTTGTAAACTTAAAATTTTCGAAATTTAGCTTTTGGTTTTAGCTTTAAATTAACATTGTTAAAAAAAAAAAAAAAAAAAACATTCTTAACAAATTATTTTGCGCTTAACAAAAGAAAAAAGAAGTTCTAACGAGAGCTATTTAATTGACACATTAAAAAGAATCAAAATATATAAACACATAAATACTAATGAAAATAATGATAAGTATCAAAATTCAACATTTAACAGACGATAGAGAATATGCAATCCATTTTAAACGTTTATTGAAAGTCTTAGTTCCTTATGTGATTGACAATTTATCTTTAAATGTTACTCACAGATTGTCAGTTTTTAACACATAAAATATTAAATTAAGAATATATTTTGGAAAATATTTTGACAACAAAAAAGAACATATAATATTCATTTCCTGGGGTGATTTTTAAACCCTAAAACCTATTCCGGGATTCATTTTATGAAAAAGAACTTATATCCAAAATATGAAATACATCTGATAAGTGTGCATAAAAACAATTTAACTAATTTAAGGGGAGGTTATAATCACTCGTCCCTTTTTAATTAGCAAAATAATCCTATATCTAATCAGGGATACACCTTATCATAATTAATCTATAATCCAAAATTTGAAGCAAATCCAATAATTCTGCGTAAAAAGCCATTTATTTAATTTAAGGGGGTGGGGGTTGTATTCGATTCACCTTCTATACTTAGCCATTAAAGTCTTAGAACTATTCAGGTATTCACCTGAAAGTACCTACATTTAAAAGAAATACATCGGGTAATTCTGCATAAAAAAGATTTATCTAATTTGAGGCGAGATAATTGCCCCCCCCCCTTTATTAATAAGCAAAAAAAAAAAATCACATAACTAATCAGAGATATTTCTTATCATAATCAACTTATGTCAAAAATTCCAAACAAATCGGATAATTCTGCATAAAAACCTATTAATTTAATTTAAGAAAGATTATTCCCCCGTTCTCCCTCTATGCTAAACCATTAAATTCCCAAATCTCTTTAGGCATTATATACTATATATAAGCCTTATCAGAAAGAACCTATATCTAAAATTTGACACACTTTGGATAATTCTGCATAAAAACCGATTTATCTAATTTAGGGCGGTTAAGTGAATTAAGTGATGAAAAATGAGCCACTGCCCTTCAAGGGTTTAATAAACATCAAATTTGTTACCGAAACATGTTACCGAATTTTGTCAGAATTTATACTTTTAAACGAAAACCTAATCTCTTATCAGGATCTATGCAATATTCGTATTTTTTCTTTATTCTACCTCTACCTGGAAAAAAGGATGGATTCATAAAAATTTTTGAATTTCGATCTTCGTCGGATTTACACGTTTTAGGGGGTCAAAGATTCCAAAAAACACGTGTTTACGAAATGTCTCTCTGTGACATAAATTTTGTGGACACTCTATCTCAAGAATTTATAAACAGAATTTCACAAAACTTTATATTCAGTTAGTCCCTGAAATACACTTGGTGGTAATTAGTTTTTGGTGTAAAATCGATCAATAAGTTGCGCTGCTATGTTGCATTTTTTACGATTTACTCAACAGCTATATCTTGATAACTAATACGCATATTTCCATCAAACTTCCGATTCAGTTAGTCCTTGATATGAACTGATGTTTGTTTACATTTTAGTGTAAATGTTTCAAGAAGTGGCGCTGCTATGCTGTATCTTTCACAATTTTTGCTATCGTTCTGTCTCAAGAATTAAGGGTGTATTCCAAACCAAATTTCTTATATTCCGATTTAATTTTAAATTCCTTTTTGCTCTCAAGTGCATCAAACTGGCAAATTCTATTATTAAGAAAGTACACAATGTGCCGTGCTTATTGAGTTTTTGATAAATGGAGAAAATATTGCAAAAAAAAAAAAAAAAAAAAAAAAAAGGCTGTCAAAGATGACGTTTTGAACCGAAGTTTTTGAAGCGGAAGATCTAAAACAAAAAACAAAACAAAAATAAAATAAAATAAAAATAAAAGATCAGAGTGAGAAAATAATTGTTTATAAATCCAATTCTAATGAATTGAGGGGAAAATTAAATCACACGGCATCTTCAAAAATCATCTTAGCAAATTTCATGTTTCTACTTTTAAAAATGAGTCTGAAAATGTATCAGAAAATTTCGAGCTGTTGAGAGTTGGAACATATTTTTTCGAATCCACCCTTAATGCACGGAATTTAATAAAAGTTTACTTCAGGTAGTCATTCATATATATTGACGCGGACTAGTTTTGGTGTAAATCGCTCAATAGGTGGAGCTGCTATGCTGCATTTTTCACGATTTTTGCAACAACTCCATCTCAGGAACAAATACACGGAATTTAATGAAAATTTATTATCCTGGTAGTCCCTGATATAGATTGATGTTGATTAGTTTTTGGTTCAAATCGCTCAACAGGTGGCGTTGCTCTGCTGCATTTTTACGATTTATACGACAGTTTTATCTCATTAACTAATGCACTAATTTCCGTCGTCGATTCCGTTTGTGATTTTTTTTTTCTGCGATGTTTAAAAATTGACATCATAAATATTGAAATCAAAAACATAAAAAAAATAAAGGTACCAAAGCAGCATATCTACGTTCAATTATCTCTCTGAAAATGACAATCTATTAAAAATAATAATAATTTTTTGAAACTCACACTTTCGTATTATTTATTTATTTATTTATTTATTTATTTTTGAAATACTTAAAATTTTTCACCCAGAATTTAAAATCTAAATACGAAAAGACAAATCACACACGCGTAAACAAACATTCATCTTTAAGAAGATTTTTTTCAATTTTAAACGATATTGACATTTAACCTTTCAGGCAAATTCGTTTCCAGACATCTCTTCAGGATTTTTTATAGGTAGATTTCGTAAAGAATACTATACCTATTATATTTCCCCCTATGTTGAAATTTCTGAAAACTTTTTGCAGATCCATGCCCATCATGAGTAATAGAATCCAAAGCCCCCCCCCCCCCCCCCCAGTTTAAAACTTTATATAAATATTTATCTGTTCATATTTATTTATTTATTTATACCGTATATACTAGTGTAAATGTCGAAGAATTTTACACAAAATTTGGGAATTAAAAATAGGAGTCGGTCGACTTATACACGAGTTAGTAAGATTTTTTTTTCTTTTCACAGGGCTAGTCCTTTTATTGATCTATGTTGGAGAGACAGGTAAAAACGAACAATGATCAGTCCCTGAGATTGACAAAAAAAGCTCAACAAAAATGTCCCTCTAATTCTTCTGCACCCATTCCCGCATGCAATGCTCCTCAACGCAGGATATTAAATTTCAGCATTTGAATCCCCTTTTAAAAAGAGTTCAACGTGAGAATGCTTGTAGACACCTCTTCTAAAAGTCCTACAATACAAAGAAGTTTTGTACATTAGCAGTCTAAGGAACTTTTTACTCTGGTAAATAAGGCTTAAGTAGATTTTTCAAAGATTTTTTTCTTTTTAAATATCGAATTGATGGGAATGGGTTTCAAAATAATTTAAACTTTTGCGTTTTCACATAATTATGCTTTTTGAAAATATTACACTTAAAAAACTATGATTAGAAACGCAGAAAAAAGTTATTATTGTTATTACTATTTTATTATTATTATTATTATTATTATTATTATTATTATTATTATTATTATTATTATTATTATATCTTCGATTGCATATCATTTTCAACATAAGTGCTATTGAAGTTTCAATGAGGAAAGCTTTTTTCTTTTAGCGATGAGAGCCGCTGGCGCCTAGATTTTTGCACTTCTGTATATATCCACGTAATTTCTACAATTTTGCATAAATCTCTTGCAACCTCATACATAAAATCAAGGAGAAGAAAATCTCGGTCATGTTCGTTAATGGCCAAAATCAGACCAAGGAGGTTGGAAATGGGGAAGGGATTTGTGAAAACAGAAAAAACCCATAATTTCACAATTGTGATGTACATAAAATCAATTACCGTTATTATTACTTCTAAGAAAAGTTCTAAAAATTTATCTATGACAGATTTTTGACATCGTTAAAAATGGGTTCAAATATATATATATCAAAATAATGTTTTAACCCTTTCATGGGCAAGGCTTTTCTGCTCAGAAACTGGTCAAATAATTCATTCAAACTGCGATTTTTGAACAAACTGATTTAAAAATAATCGAAAACTTTTCGTTATGCATATTATGCGATCAAAATTGCAGTAAAAATTTACTGCTACCGTTTGTCAGTTTGAACCTTCAGATTAACCGTTTCCAGACTGCAAAAGACGTCCTTAAAAGGATTAAAATAAAACAAAAAAAATCATATCTTCGTCGGTTTACAAGATATTAAATGCAATTAAATTTATTATAAATCTTCTTAATATTATCTACAACTTTTATATTGACAAGTTGTTCATGGGACCAAGTCTAACAAAAAAAGAATCATAAAGGGAGAGGAGGTTAGAGAAGAAAAGAAGTCACAGTAACATAATTCTGTTTAAAAAGGCGCTTACTGAAAATTGAATTAAAAACTCATCAAAAGCGGCTAGATGAAAATGCGTTTATTTCTAATCTTGATTTCCTTTTTTTAAAAATTAGTAATTAACTTTCAAATATACCTTACGGCTATATTTTGAGGCGGTAGGGGCTTTTTCTAATTATTTGCTTAAATCGTAAATTACGCATGTCAGTATTGCTCTTGATGTGCAGCACTTTTACCACTAAATATCAGCCTTTTTGCATGAAAATTAAACACGGAGTTTGAAATCACCACATTTGTATTTCATAAAATTTTTAAATCGTTTAGACAATAATAAATATCTTTTAAGATAATTTAAATGTATTTATTGGTAGTCGATAAAAAAGAAAAACAGAAGAATGCTTCTGCAAGCTTTTTATACTAGATTTCCGTTTAAAAATATAAAGTTGTTCAAATTAATGAACGGTTTTATTTCAGGTGTTTTTAAAGCTAATATTTTGATCCCGACTAAAGCTAGGCGAGACACCTACTATTTATATGTTGTTAAGCACCAGTGTATTTATATGTTGTTATTTATTGTTGTTAAGCTTATAAGTTGTTAAGTTGTATGTCTTTGCAAATTAGTTATAGGAAAAAAAAAGAATCTTCCACGCATTCATTTTTATCGAGGAAAATAAAAATAGTAATGTAATTGGAAAATGTTTCCTTAAAATTTTATTAGTTTGAGGGAAATATTTCTAGATTTCGAGAAAGAATCGTAAATATTCCAAGCTAAAACATGGTTTTACTTTAAATTTTGAGTCTTGAGCAAATTTTAGCTTTGGATATGAAATTGGAATCCACTCGCTCAAGAATTATTAAAATTATAAATATATAACTTTATATTGCACCCTGAATATTTTTTAACGTTAGTACTAATCATCCTAAAAATATTGCAATTTTTATACATTTTAGCAACATTTTCATTTTAAATATGAGCTTTGACATTAATAACCGAAAAAATTATTTAACTATGATTGCAGCCAAAATTTGTGCTGAAAAACAATTTTAAGGACATAAGAGAGATTGCTCGCCAACTAGCAATTGATTATAATCAAAATCTAAGATGCATTATGTTTATGGGGACATATTTCTTAATTCCTTAAATTTGACTAAAATTAGCCGAAATTTTCGTTTACAAATGTATAAAAAGTATTAGGATTGTCAAGCTTGTAAAAAGTTTACCTTTTATATTAACACTGTTTGTAAAGCAGAATTTGATTCGATTAAAGAAGACGGTGCTGATTAAACAAATGACAAACGTTGTTTTCTTAATTAAAAAAGGACTTATTCAATAGTACAGTGATTCAAATAAGCGGCAAATTTCCATATGTTTAATTGTAGGAGGGGGGCCATATGTTTAGTCTGCCCAGGAGCCCGTGAAACCTGTTACCGGCCGTGCACACTAGAAATTCAAATTGCCACACCTCAGCCATTTTTTAAGATATGAACGAAAGAAAAAAATCTCCGACCCTTTTTTTATAAAGTTCAAACACATAAAAAACGCTTATTTTTTTCATTTTTTGTACTTCATTTTTATGTTTTAGTTTTTTAGTTTTAAATGGCCACAGGGCCGGTTAGAGGGGGGGGGGGGCACAGTGGGAAACTGCCCAAGGGCAAGGGCACTGGGAACAAGATGGGGCCCGCACCGTATCAAACTATTATAGAGATCACATAATATTACAAATCTGAACTTGCACACATTTTTTAATTATTATTCACAAGTTAACTGGAAAAATGTTTCCCAGAATTGTTGTGAGAATATTTTCACCCAAGACATAGAACCATTGGTAAAAGAATCCCTGCATAAGAACCATTACTAAAAGAATCCCTGCATAGAACATAGAACAAGACAAATATTATCTCTTCTTGTTTTGTACTGAGGTGAGTACTAATCTAAATCTGTCACTTCATTCATCATTCTTTTTACAAACAGCCAGGCACTTCCTGTTTTCCTAAGAAATTCAGAAAGAACCCTTCTTTGACCACGGATTGCCATACCCATGCCTTCAGGCCAAAGAGCCTGTGGACTACAACGGGTCTATCTGATACTAGGGCTACTAGATTTACGAGCTGAAGCATCCGCCATTGATATGCCTTTGGGTTTGCAATATGTACCCAGCGCCCATTCGCTTGTATGTAAACAGAGAACAACGGTGCTGCATTTTGACAGTTATTTTCTATTAAATACACGTTATAATTAAATACGAAATTTATGGTAAGATGTTGCTCTGATATGAATTGTTCAAACCATTTTAGAAAAGGACACAAGGCGTTCCAATTTCTGGAAGAAAACACAAAACAAACAAAGTAAATAACCAACTGTCGTCGAAATGTTTGGCGCGGTTTTTGAAAGCGCCAAATTTAAAAGTCGGTCAAAACTTGTAAAAATAAATCATGATTACGATTCTTTTAGACTTAATTTTTTATATCTGTATTTATATAATTCTCGTATGATAGCGGTTCCAAATCAAGGGTATGCATGCTCTTGGGGATACGTTACGGGTTTTCTGAGGGCATGTCTTAAATAAGTAATGTTTTAAATCACAAAAATGCTAGAAATGATAATGTAATTTTTATCGATTTATTATATGATTGAGAAAAGATAATAACAAATAAGAAAAATTGCACAATTAATTATTATTATTATTATTTATTTATTATAATTATATAGTATTAGATATTTTAATTAATTATTTTATTATATTAATGTATTATATTTTATAATGCATTATATTATATTATAATTATATAATTTTTTATAGATATAAAATATAATATATAACGTAATAACATATTAATACATAACTTTATAATTAAAAAAAATAATAATATATAAATTGTTATACATAATTAAAATTATAAATAATTTTAAAATATAAATATATAAATAATGTAAATATAATTATATTATATTATAAATATTATCCCAATATATATACATATTATGTTATTTTGTACAATTATATTGCATTATACAATATAATAAATAATAGATTATATATATATATATATATATATAATAAAATATAAAACTATATAAATATAATAAATTATTCATATTTAATTTAATAATTGTAATTTAACAATAACATTAGTAATAATAATAGTTTAATAAATGACTAATTTATAATTTAATAATTAATAAAATATATTAACTATAATTATAATAAATGCATTATGTAAAAATTATGTATTATGTGTTAGTATGTGTAAAAATATGTTTTAATAATTAATACATTAATGTAATGCATAATAATTATATATAATACTTTATATATTATTTAAATATATGTAAAAAATATATTTAAATAATATATAAAGTATTATGTATAATTATTATGCATTACATTAATGTATTAATTATTACATTATTTATTTATTTATTTATTATTTATTATTTAATTATATATTTATCTTTTTGATTTACTATGAGTTGATAGAATATCATTTTTTAAATATATATTTGTTAATGAATATATTTTTTAATATTTGATTTTAATTAGTTATACATTTAATTTTTTATTGATTTACTATGAGTTAATAAAATATTATCATTTTTTAAATTAATTCTTGCCAGTAAAATAAATTTTTTAATGTGTAATTTTATTTATTTATACAATTATGTTTATTAATTTACTATCAATTATTACTATCAAATATAATTTTTTATGAATTCTTGTTAGTGAAACTAATTTTAATTTAATTTAATTTATTTAAACAATTATTTTTATTAATTTGCTATTAGTTAATAAAATATTATCATTTTTAACATCAATTCTTGTAATTGAAACTAATTTTTAATATTTAATTTTATTTATTTTTACAATTATTTTTATTTATTTATTATCAATTAATAAAATATATAATAATTTTTTATTTTTTTAATAATTTATTAGAACAGAAAAAATACATTCTTCATTACTATTTTATTTTTAGCACATATCTATTAAGTTTAATATCTATCAGTTCCTTGTCACTTTTTTGCTGCGTCACATTTTTTCAGCATTTGTTTTTTCTGTCACTTTCTTCCAGTCACTTTTTTTCCGTTTATCACATAGATGATGCATTACAAAATGATGCATTACTTGTAGTTCAAGTAATATATGATAAACAAATTTCTTGAGATCGCCAATAAGGCGCTAAAGTCGCCTCCGTGGTAGCCAAGAAACAGGGATGTACCCACAGTGTACCTAAATATGGCGGTGATGCTCCGGCCCATAATTCTAGAGGCTCTATCTGATACTGGCAGCTAGACCGACTCAATTATCGGACAAACGATGCGACAGTTAGGGCACGGCCCGCGCTAATTGGGGTCTCCTAGGGAGTTCCGATTAACTGATTACCGAATAGGTACGAGAAGTACATGCTTCCCTTAGAAAGTTTTGAAGGGGGCCAAAATTGAGAACACAGGGGGCCCTGAATTTTGCATGGAATTAACTTAATTCTAAAATTTTACCTAATTTCTTTTCAAATTATTAATTATGCATATATGCATATATATATAATTTGTATTATTTAAGTGCTTCGTAAATGCAAATAACAAATTAATTTTTCATGTAAAAGATCAGTTTTTGTACATTATTTTAGATAAATTTTTATTTTACATATTGAATTTTAGAATTGTTAAATTTAGCTTATATGTACAAAAAAAAAAAAAAAAAAATAGCTATTGCCGTTATTGAAAGAAGTATATCAAAATATTGACACTTTATGTTGTGCATACATTTTTAATTCAATCTTTTCATCCAATTATATTTTTTATATTAGCCCCATGCTAATCTCTTTTAGCATATTTTGCTTGATTGTATTCAATTTTAATGGAAAAAGAAAAAAAAGGGGGGGGGGGGATATTGATTAATGAAATACATACGAAATCAAGTGAGCCATTCTTTTGAATAATATTTGTAGCAGTGGTGAATTTCCAGGTATCTCGAATGTAAATTCTTTACAAATGAAAGAGGGGCCCCGAAATGACACTGTGCCTCCCATAGCATCAGAGCTTAATCGGGCCCTGCCTTTTTACAGAGAAATATTGTTTTGAAATACCATTTCCTCTGTACAAAATAACATTTTCCCCATGACTTGTTTTTAAATATTTCTTTTGAGAATTTCTGAAAGTCGAAGTTTGTAAAATTTTCAGAGAGTATGTAGTTTTGACAATCTCGAAAATAACCATTCACACAAAAAATCACAAACTATCTTATAAAATTGGTTCACTAATTTATTAATGGTTTTTATAATCTTCGATTAACCCTTTATCTACGGACGGTACTTATAAGTCCATTAAAATTATTCATTATAAAATTCTTTTAATACGTCAATTAGTTGTAATACTGTTTAGAATGAGTTACAGATACATTACTTTATTTTGTTCCAAAAGCATTATTAGTTACACAAAACAAATATATTTTTAAAAGTATAATTTCTTTTCCCTTTGTATTTTTTCAGCTTTATTGGCGCTGAGGGAGGGGGATGGGGATTTTTCAATTCGGAAATACAGTCGACTCTCGTTAATTCAAAATCGGATAAATCGAATCTTCTCTTAATTCGAACTAAACGTTAAGTTCCGAAATTTTCAATGGCAGAATAATGTTAAAATTTTCAGTTAATTTGAACTCATTTTCTCTTGACATCGTTTAATTCAAACTAACGGGAACTCCAATTTTTCATTTTTCCTTTTTTTAAACTCCAGATCCTTGAAATAACTTGATTTCTTTCATTTTAGTAAAAATTGTTCTGAATTAGTATACACATAATCCCATCCATTTGATATCCGCTTTCTAATTATTCGTATGCAAACCCTGACTATCGCACGGGCACTCGAGTTCTATGCCCTGGGAAGGAAATTTCTGTGGAACACAAAACATTTCCTATTTCATCTAAATTTATATCATAAAAATCATAATTGCGGAACGAAAAGTGATATTAATTCGGTAAAATGACAAAAGTATACATCAATTTATGTTTAAAAGCACGTTTCAATAAATAGTAGAATTTCTTTAATTTTTATTTATGGAATTGTTTTTCAATTTTTGAGGAAACTTTTTTTCGGATAAGTGTATAATGTGTGAAAAAACTACTATCAGTAAATTAACTAATCTACGGGGGCACGAAAATTTGAAAGTGCCCAGGGCATAGAAACTTATTAGTCGGGCCTGTCTGTATGTCTGTAAATGACACATCCACCTCTTCTTCCATATCGATTGTTCCTAATTCCTTAATTGGTTTATGTATTTATGTATTTTAATTTAATATTAAGTCACATTCTAACTTGAACAGATGAAATGAATTTAGAAAATACTATAATTCCTTTGTAAAAGAACTCTTTTAATTATGTTTTTCTGTCATACTTACCATAATTCGAACATTTCTTATGGTCCCAGTAAGTTCGAATTAACGAGAGCCGACTGTATTTCTACATTTATATTGTAAGAACACCATATTTGTACATTTTATAATTCTACAAAATACGAAGAGAACAATTTAAAATAAAAGATTTGAGTGGGTTATAAATATTGCACAAAATCCCTGTAAATTCAAATTTAATTAATCCTTCTAAATAAGTCAATCCTTCTAAAATCCTTCAAAAATTTATTAAATGATTAATAAGGAAAGCGTCTTTTCAATATGGGCGTATATCCAAAAATTGGACCAAAACCGTTAATTCAGTATGAAAAACCCATTTACCTAAATTAAGAGCCTCCGTCTGATCAATGAATCCCGAAAATCAATTCCTTGTCACTTTTTTTCCTGTAACTTTTTTTTCCGTAAACTTTTTTCCGTGTCACTTTTCTCCGCTTTTATAGTTTATGTCACTTTTTTCTGTTTACCTACCAGATGGGGGAAATGGTATCCAGATGAACTAAGTAGCTGCCACTTGTTTCGTCGGTCACTTCGTGATAATTTAAAAGCAATGATCTTATACAGGATGAATGGATATATGTTTATAATAATTGATTTGTACTTGAAATGATATAATCACATGCAGAATTTTAAATTTAATTATAGCGAATTGCTAAATGACTAATTTTATAATTCATATTATTAATGAAATAAGATCAGGCAAAGTTAGTTTTAACGAGAAACAACATCATCACTGAATTGAATCGTGTTTAAAACAGCCATCACTTTAAAATAATCTAAAAATTCGTCGGAAAACAATTGATAAAACTAAATTACAAATACAATCAGTTACAAAAAATCAAACCTGTGGAATTAATATATTAAAGTGTTTTTTAAATATAATAATAAGTTTCTGCATTATGAAATTAATAATTTTAGGAATATATAATTATATTCGATTTATATTTATATCTATTCTAAGGAAACTTTAAATGTTGTTTAGAAAGCTAATATTTGCTCTTCACTGAAATACTGTGTAATCAAAGTTGCGTTCTCTTTAAATTATTTCTGAATGGAAAAATACAATTTAAATCAATGTCCAATGCATAATTTTATTTTGTTTGCTTCTGTCAAGTTATCGGCTGTTTGAAAGTTGTTTTAACTCTAATTAATACATTTTACTCATCATATATATTTTAAACGGAATCAAGAATAATTTTACTTATGGCATTTTCCAAAATATGTTCAATAATGTCAAAACAGCAATGAGAATCCAAGAAAATAATGCGCATGTGCTATCCATTAGTTTTCTTTATTAATATATAAATCAAGTTATTATTATTTTTTAATGAATTGAAGAATGCTATCTATATTTTACATTAATCATAACAACAACCTAAGACTAAATCTTATGGAATGGAGAAAAGTTCAGTTTTAAGTAGGCTTTCTTATCCCTTTATGTCCCGGCGTCACTTTAAAGCACCTTTAAAATAATTTGTTTTAAAATGCATGTAATACTCGATTAGTAGTAATACATTTTAGAATGCGTTCTAAATACTACTTTACTTCATCTTATCTCAAGAGCATAATTGGTTGAACAAACAAAAATATTTTTAAAAGCACGATTTGTTTTTCATTTGCATTTCTCAGCTTTCTTAGCTTTGAAAGATTGTGGGGGGAAATTTTCAATTAAGTATCATTTTATAATTCTAGAATAAGACCATTATGTTTGTACATTTTGTAATTCAATAAAAATCTAAAAAAGTATTTAAAATAAAAAATTTAAGTGCAGTTATAAATATTGCATAAAATTTCTAAAACACAAATTTAATTAATTAATTTTAACTGTCAAAACTCTTTTAAATTTTATTGAGAGGAACTTTAGTCATGAGAAAAGACCCGCTAGCTTATGCTAATCCAATGGAAAAGATTTATAAAAATATCTCGATTGAATTTCAATATTTTTAATATTTTTTCTTAGATGATCTGTATGCAGGCCGTTTCTTACTTTTTCGATTTTGATTATATGTTTTTTTCTCATGAATATGCTTTCACTTTCGAAACCGGTTCCGAAAATAAAAGTGTTTTCACTAAAATTATCTGTAAATAAAATCGAAAAAATCTCTAATATTCAATGAAAAAAATCATTTAAAAACTTGTAAATTCAAACGAGATATATATTTTTTTAATTTCTTCCACAGGATTAGCATTATCGAACGGGCCTTTTCGCTTGACTGAAGTAGCCTCTTAATTAATTGTGTAGATCTTCTTATGTAGATTCAAAAATTCACAAAAAAATGCTTCAGAAGATGAAATTTTCATGAATTCATAATTTGGGAAATACAGGGTTCGGAGGTATACCGCTCTTAATTATTTTCCGGTGATCACGAATATTTTCCATTTAGGAAAACTCCATTTTAAAGAGGTTTCGCTTTAATCGGGTTCCTTTATAGACAGATCCATTTTATCAGTTTTTAAAGTATTTAGTTTGCTTAATTACTGCATTAATAATTGCTAAAAGATGTTAGCCCCCCCAAAAAAAATTTCGGAGTCCACCCCTGACATGATTCGCTGGTTGGCACATGATTCGCGCCCTGCTCTGAAATTACAGATTTTTTTTCTTTTACGCAGATTTATTAATAGAATAGGTTCATACAGAAAATTCATTTTTAAAAATGTCGATAAAGTGCGTTTTTGTCGATAAAGTGCGTCCGGGAATGCTGAAATCTGCCCCCAGTATATCTGCCCCCGTCCGCCATTTTGACCTTTACATTTGAAGGGGGTAGATATCCAGCGCTGCAGCATTTCACTTTCTACGAGGGCCTGATATCTGCCCCCAGTATATCTTCCCCCGTCAGCCATTTTGAGCTCTGCATTAGAAGGGGGAAGATATCCAGTGCTGCAGAATTTCACTTTCTACGAGAGCCTGATATCTACCCCCAGTATATCTGCCCCCGTCCGCCATTTTGACCTCTGCATTAGATGGGGGTAGATATCCAGTGCTGCAGCATTTCACTTTCTACGAGGGCCTGATATCTGCCCCCAGTATATCTGCCCCCGTCCGCCATTTTGAGCTCTGCATTAGAAGGGGGAAGATATCCAGTGCTGCAGAATTTCACTTTCTACGAGAGCCTGATATCTACCCCCAGTATATCTGCCCCCGTACGTCATTTTGATATCACAGTAGAGGGGACATACATGGAGTGCTAGAATATTTTTTAGGTTCATCGAGAACCTAAGAATCCTGGATATATATCCTTTCTGCGTATAGTTTTTATTGTTTCCGCTAATAATCATACGGTTTATTTATCTTGAAATTTGTAGACGACACTTAAAATGTAATTCTAAAATTATATAATATATATGAGGACGCACGGGATGTATGAAATCTTCCCCCATGAAATCTGCCCCCGTCCGCCATTTTGACCTCTACATTAGAAGGGGGTAGATGGGAGTGAACGAGAACGAAGAAGAACAAAGTGAAAATGAAGAAAACGATGCACCTGTGCAGATGACACATGAAACTGCTTTGGAGCACGTAGTCGGGTTGCTTCAATATTTAGAGGAACAAGACGACGAGGCACAGCTGGCAGAAAAACTCATGTTACGGAAAATACAATTTAGAATAAAGAAAAGGTGTTTCCAAAGCAAGAAGCAAACACAAGTGACTGATTATTTTAGAAAGATGTAACTCAACAATTTTTGCACGGTATGTTGCATATAATTTTTTTTTGTTTACTTTTCTTTATTTTAGTGATTTAGACGTAGAGCGAATGTTTTTGCAGTACTGTACACATATATGTACAATAAAACACAGTTTTATGTTGAAAATTTTATATTTCGTGTTTGCACTCTATTTTTCGGTTTATCCGCGATTTTTGTTATCCGCGCTGCCCTTGCCACCCAATTGCGCGGATAATCGAGGTTGTACTGTACTCTATTAGTAACGCTTGCTTATTATAAATTTTTAATGTATAAATGTTTACTATACCAATAGATAATGGCTGGGAAAAGTTTAACTGTTGAGTGTTCTTGATCCGTGCCCAGTCCTCATAATATTAACAAACAAATTTTTATAGCCAAATATTTTCAGATTAGTAATAAAGAATTACTTACGTAGTATATATATATATATATATATATTAGTAAATACATTATTAACCTTACGATGTCAAATAATAAATTAATGTAAAACGTAACGGTACGTTATAAATTTTTACTATGCCAATGGCTGAGGATAGGGAAGAAGAAGGTATTCTTCTTGAAATCCCCCCTCCTTTTAGTAATATTTTTTAATAGCCAAATATATATTCAAATAACAATCCGAATGATATATAACCTTTTGGTAACCAAAAAAGGCGTTAAACATAGATTTAATGCATAAACAGTAACGGAGAAAACCCTTACCCTTTCGTAACCCAGTATTACTAAATTGGGACGTTAAGATTTTCATATGTAAAATAAATATTTAAAAATATATATATATACTTACGTTCATTTTACACTATTTGCAATTAGGTAGAATATTGAGTAGAAGAAAAAATTCAGTTGATAATGGGTTTTAATCAAGCGAAAATAAACTTTTCTTTAGATAAGAGGTAGTAAACTTACTATCATACATTAACTTTTAAATTTGGTGTGAGTTTCATTACTAACTTAGTAGCTTATCTTATGAAGGCTAAAATTTTACTTGAAAACGTTCTAAAGATATGATTTTACTCGTAAAAGACACTTTTATTACTCGCTAAAGCGGTATTAGCTCAAAAGATTATTTTGGATTTTTAGAACAATATTTATTTCTAATTTCATAATAATAACGATGTGTTTAATATTCATAATTCCGTTGCATAAAAGATTCTGTACTATCATACATGAAAAAAAAGTAAATTGTCATTTAGTTCATAATTAAAGTAAATGTGATGCTTTTTACTATATTTAATCGTTCTCATGCCTGAATTAATATAGGACATGGAAAAGGGATAAATTAATAGTAAACAAGTTAGAAATTGCACGTGAAGCGTAGCAAACGAGGTGCGTTCGTACGATAACAAAGTTTTAAAAATATCAATCTCATACATCAATCCCATAAAATTGTAAATAGTTAATTGAACTTAAAATGAGCAACAAACAATGTTCTCCCTATGCCATTGTGCAATGGAATACTTTTGTGTGGCCTTGTAAATCGATAACAAATGTTCTTTGCACCACAGATTATGCAAAATGTATATAATGTACTTTATAGATGCATATGAATTTTATTATGTTCGAATGAGTGTAACACCATTAAAATGCATTTGAAATATTTTCCCCATTGACCGTAATGTAATTGAATACTTTTGATTGTCCCTGTAATTGATCTATGCATCCGATTTTCATAAAATTGGAAATGAGTCGACAAAATTACGTAATAATTATATATTCTAAATTTCAAACGATTCGGCTGGGTAGTTTTTGCGTTGTTATATGCGGACGGACGGATGGACAGACGGACTGAATGACAACTATAGGTGCTATGTATATACATAATTACGAACATACCTAAAAAATTAATAAAAGTTTTCCTTATGTAAAATAAATTTTGGAAATTTGCCCTGAATCCCCACGAAAACTATTTTATTGATTCCGTTGTCTTCAAAATCCACGTAGCATCATTTGTACAGTTTAAATATTTCAATAATATTTCTATTTTCAAACCGAATCATTTGCTTGAATACATACCTACTGCGGAAAAATAATACAGTAATCCTCTATTTATTTTATCTTAAAACTTTTGTAACAAAATAAGGCAAACGATACCAATATTTTCAAAAAGTGGTAGACGAAATCAAGGATTACACAAATGCTGTGTGTTTCAACTATCTATGAATCGTGCGTGGACTTTAGTCAAGTGATTAAAAGCAACGTTGAAGAACAAGATTAGGCTGACTGAATTTTGGATAGATATTTCTATAAGGTGATATTTTTTTATTTAGATAGATTTTCTTAAAAAATAAAATGATACTTTTATAATTTAATAATCCATTTTAATAATTCATTATTAGCTCTTAATACTAGGAAACATTGACATTTCATAAAATAAAAAATAGTTTGGTAGATGCTCGGCAAAAATCCGGCATTCAAGTCATCTTTTCCCTCCTTTTTTTTACACTTCTAACTTAGAAGAAAAAGGAAAATAACAGGATGAAAACATGTATTTTTCTTCTAAAATTTTTGTAAATTTTTATTTATTTATTTATTATAACTAGTAGAAAATTGTTTTCTTTCGAAATGAGTGAATTTTGCTTCTAAAATAAATTATTTAAATCTGTGTATCGCATATAAAGTAGAGTTGTAAGAAAGAAAGTTAGATAAACTTTCTGAAAATGTTGTGTGCTGAATATGGAATTGGATAGTCGAAAGTTTATGACAATATAAAACATAAGCTAAAATTACTGTCCTTTTACTCAAAAAGTGACTTGCCGAAGATTTGAAAAAAAAACAACTCATAAAGCAAAAACTTTCATTTTTACTAGATTGTTTTTTTTTCTTTTTTAAAAAAACAGAAAATTTTAATTAAATTAAGGTTCAGAATTTTTATCATTTTCTTATAAATTAAATTACAAGTAAAGACACTACTAAGAATATCGGATTTATTATTGATATTCGTTCAGAAATCCGGAATTTTCAAAAATCAGGCTTAGTCTCGGTCCAAATGATGCCGGATTATTAAAGTCATAGATATATATTTCATTAAAATCAAAAGAAGGGGGTGAATAAAAATTAAATTTCGTTTTTTAATTCGTTTATTCGCAACTATTACATACCCAACCCTTTTTAATATCAATACCAAGTACTACACTTGATTTGGTGTATTTTCTTACGTTGACCTTCGATAAGGATTCGTGAGTATTATGGAACTTACAAAAATATCCAATATTTTGATGTATCATAACTAAAAGAAGACTTTTTTTTTACTTTTTAAATAAAAATGAACGTTGCAGTGACACAGATGAGCTGTATTCTGCTACTATTAAGAGGATAGAATAAAAATGAGAACTTTTAAAGATATTTCATTACTTATTATTAAAACTTAAAAAAACAGTACTCTAAATATCTAATTTTTTCTTTCGTTTTTCTGTTTTCCACTTACGCAGAAACTGGAAATCAACTAATTTAAAACAGAAATAATTTTCTAGTTAAGAGAATGTACGCTTTTTACACACATAAAAAAATCCCCAGGATTCAGTATCAAGCACAGATATATTTTAACGTAAATGAAAGTTTTTCTGCTTTTTCAATCCTTAAGATGAAGTGCAATTTGTTAAATTAAACCAAAACTGAAAATGATCTTTCTGATGAAGCTGTAAATATCTCCTTATTCTAAATTAGTCAAACTTTTTTTAAACGTTTCTTCTGAGTTAACTGTGTCTCTGATAACTATTAACATAATTAATAAAAATTTAGTAACGAATGTAGTGAGCTTAGAACATTTTTGTTTAAATTTTTTGGCTGGAATATTCTTTGACAAAGGCAAGAATATAAAAAAAAATTCCCACAATGATATTTTAAGAATAAATAACAAATACATAATAATATTAAACATGGAATTTTTAACCAAAATAATGAGTATTTATCATGATCGAAATATTCCACTTATAAATGGTGTCCCAAAAATAGGGCCCAATCTCTACACAGCCTCATTCCTCGTGTTAGAAATACATAAAAGTTCCCAACGAACTGTATCTTTACTATCCATAATTTACGAGAAATATACGAAAAACAATGTATGACGTCACAGCTGGTACACAGACAAAACAACGTATTGGACACACCAACAACAGTATCTGCATATCTTTCCAAATGATAACGGTCAAAGCGTTCACTGTACATGTCACGTCATGCATGAGCAGAGGTGGAATGGCGGAAAGACGGAATACATGATATCCATGCGAAGAAACTGGTAACAGAGAGATGCAATCTTTTAAATCCTAGTGTAACAGCGGCTTAACGTCATTCCACGGCTCGCGTTTGCAAAAGTTTTGCAAATTATCATCTAACAAGACATGCAAATACTGCTGTTGATGTGCCAAAAAAGTGTTTGTTTCTTTCACCGGTTGTGATGTCACACTTGGTTTTTCGTATTTTTCTCGTAAACTATGGATCGTACAGGTATAGTTCTTTGGGTATTTTTTATTTACTCCAAAAGAGGAATCTGGCTGTGCAGAGTTTGGGTGCTACTATTGAGATACCCCGCATAAATCACCGGAGGTTGCTGTCGATGAATTTCTTTATAATTACATTCTATAAGATACTTTACTATTTATTAGATCAAATTAGCTGAAATATCATAAAATGTCATCAAACAAAAGTCTGCAAAAACATTTAATAAAATCTACATATTTATTTAAATACTAGCGGCCCGCGCTCGCTTTGCTTCGGGTAGAGCAAGTCGCCCGGTCCCGTTCCACTACTAACACCGCAAATTGTTACTACCACTTTATCCCATTAAATTCAATTACTAAAAAATATTACCCTCCTTTTAGGTAGTCAGATAAAAAGTAGCCTATATGTTAATCTAAGGTGTCAGATACTTCCTTACAAAATTTCATAAAAATCGATCCATCCGTTCTTGAGTTATAAATGGTGTAACTAAGACGAATTTGCTTTATGTATTATTATAGCAGCCCGCCCCGGCTTCTCACAGGTATTAAAGAAAAATTTCAAGTTATAAATTTGTACACACACACTCATAACCTAATAATTAAAATGCCGTCTCTGACATTGACTCCCCTCCCGTGCACCAGTGACGCCTACATCACATATTATGTTGTAGCCTAGCCGAGCGGGGTGAACGGCGACTACGCAACTTTTTTCTAATACTTACATTTTTAAATTCGTGATATCTTTCAAATGGAATGTCCGAATCGAATAATTCAAAAAGTTATATAAAGTTATTAAATCAGTCTTGATTATGAAGTAATTTATTTTGATATTTATTTTAATTATTTTTTAAATAAAAAAAAACACTTATTGTGACGTAACTATAACAGTTAGACATACACTGTCGCGAAATTTTTGGTGGCTAATTATATGTTAACAAAGTCGTAGTACATTATTTTGTTCTATAATCAATAGTATTCGCAGCGAACGCGATGTAAGGATTTTTTAAGGTCATTTTTCTACACCTTGAGTTACATTATTGGCATTTTAGTAAGGATCTCTATTTTTTTTTTAATATAGTCTATGTTCACCAGAAATAGTGTAGCTTTCCAACGGTGAAAGAACTTTTCAAATCCGTCTAGTAGTTTCGGAGCATATTCAAATCAAACAAACAAATAAACAATCAAATCTTTCATTTTTATAATTTTATATTAAATTAAATAAGTAATATTTATCCCTGGACTTTGTGAAAAGTCCGCATTTTAAATGGTAGAAAACGTTACAATTTTAAATATTTGACCGCTCCCCCCCCCCCCAAAAAAAAAAAAAAATCCTCCCGCCCCATATTTGATGCACACTACTCTTTAAAATATTTACTATCTATTATAACTTTTTGAAAACTCCAAAACAATCGTTTTGTGATTTTTTTTATTTTAATTAATTCACGTTTCAGCATTTCTTTTCCTTTTTTAATAATTGCTAAATAGTTTTAAAAATTAAAACATGCGCTTTTATATCACGTCAAACTATTTTTTTTTTTTTTTTGGCATAGTTACAATTTTTATATGTGTTTCAGTGATTGTCATGTTGTCTAGGGTGTCAGGTAACTTTTAATTTCTCAAATTGCTTTTGATCCGTTTATCCGGCGTTTTATTTTGATACTTTTAAGCGGCGACTATAACCTATGTTCACCAGAAATAGTGTAGCTTTCCAACGGTGAAAGAATTTTTCAAATCCGACAAGTAGTTTCGGAGCCTATTCAATTCAAACAGACAAACAATCAAATATTTCCTCTTTATAATATTGGTATAGATGTGACGTCATTTTTTACCGATTTTTATTAATTACATATATCCATGCCTCTTGTTCTTTTAATAAATACTTCAAAATTTCTATGTTATTTAAAGTATAACGTCAAATTTTTCCAAATCAAATATTTTATTAATAATTTAATTCTTTCTCGTTCATTTTACTTTTAACTATGTCGCCATTTTTCACAGAAAACTTCTTATTAACGTAATCGATATTTGTGCGTTTTATATAATAAAAAAACTTTTTTTTTCCAAGCATGACGTCATATTTATTTTCCTTTAAATTCATTTTATTTTAATTTTGCACGTGGATACTGTTTAACTGAAAGTTAATTGCCGAGGAGAAATTATTTTTCGAGATTTTCATTTGCTTGGCAACAGGAAAGAAAAATGATTATTTTTTATCGGAAAATTGTTAATTGATTCTGTATGAAAAATAATTAAATTTTGAATTATTAAGGAAAATATTTGAATAAATCAATTAAAAATTAGCCTATGTTCACCGGAAATAGTGTAGCTTTCCAACGGTGAAAGAATTTTTCGAATCCTTCAAGTAGTTTCGGAGCCATTTCAATTCAAACAAACAAACAATCAAATCTTTCCTCTTTATAATATTAGTATAGATATGTGTGTCAAAAATTAGACGAGAACGTACAAGCATTCATCTTTTATGCATGTAGTTAAATATGAATAGAAACGAAAATAAAAAAGTATGTCATTTCTTATTTCATATCCTAATATATACTCTCTAAAACATTGCATGCCTTTCAAAATACTTTTTAGGCGGGGGAAATGGAAATTACCATCCGAGAAATGTTCGAGATGGTTCAAAAATGTTAATAAAGATATTTCGTTTCTCTGTTTACAAATCCTGTACCTTTATTTTATTCCTCAGCATAACATAACAAAACTTACTAAAGTATAAATTTACTACTACGGTATTTTGTGACTTATTGTTGCAATGTTACTTTTTAAATTTAAGATTTCAGAATATTATAGAATGTGGTACAAAATGTAACATTTTTTTAAAAAATATTTTAATTAAAAAAATTCCGTACCACCGTGATTTGCTCGTTTAAAGAAAAAAATTCTTTAAAATTTCATTTTCTGTTTCATTTTTTTTTTTTTTATATTTTGCCACAAACTATTATAAAACTATATAAAACTACGAAACTGTATGAGCGTAGACATTTGAAAATTTACATTTATGTTGGGTGTTTTTATTTTGTGAACCTCCAGTTTGGCCATGGCATCAAAGGAATTTATTTTGCATTATATTTAGCTATGAAAATTTAAATAATTAAAAAAAATTGTCAGTTTTTATTTGAAAAAATGTTGTAAAATTAGATAACTTTAAAAAACTGGAAGTTCCGAGAATAATTAAGACACTATTTCATTTAAATTTAA
Organism: Maratus speculifer; assembly: GCA_964019185.1. Taxonomy (NCBI): domain Eukaryota; kingdom Metazoa; phylum Arthropoda; class Arachnida; order Araneae; family Salticidae; genus Maratus; species Maratus speculifer. Next base: position 330,974,544 of record OZ025296.1, on the reverse strand, counting down.
TGTAATATGTAATACTAGCTGATCCGCCCGGCGTTGCCCGGGTCCGTATTAACAATATTAAACGAACTTGAAATTTGTATGATTTTATCATTAACTCGTTACATGCAGAAATGCATTGTCTGAAATACGTAGCCACTGACTGTGTGAAAAATCGGTTTTAAAAACAACTAATATTAAGCTTTAAAAATACTCAAAATGAGTATTGAAAAACGCGGGAGGGAATATGTATCCAACGATCGCATGATTTTCGTGTAAAAAAGTTGATATTTACCCGTAAAAATCACTGTTAAGTCACGTAACTAATTATTATTTTCACATACAAATCCCAAGTGAAATATTTTGAATTTCAAACTAATTATATCACTCTTAAATCCGACTATACCATGAATGAAATCGATACACGATGGTAGCTAAAAGGTTGGTATATAGTACTATAATTTCAGAGCTATTTAACAAAAGTAAGTGTTATTTTTAATCAAATCTTGCGTATAGGTTCACTCTGTGTATAAATTCCTAACCTTAAACTTTTATACCGTAACCAGAACCTGTCTGTAACCTAACAGCGACTTAACAGTATCCTACCGTAAATTAAATATAACAGAAATGTAACCTAGCCTAAATGTATTCACTTTATTGTAACATATCCTTATTCTAACCATAACATAAATGCAATTTAACTTTAACCTAACTTTAACCTAAATAATATAATAGAAAAAAAACATTTTAAAAAATTACTATTTCTTCGTAAAATATGCTTCAGCTGTAATTCGTTTCTTTCAATTCGTTTTATTAATACAAAATTCCTTCCTCGTGCTTTTGTTTGAGACATTAAAATTTCAGCGATAAATGGTTTAATATTGCAAACCACGGAGTAAGACACTTTTTACTCCGTGTTGCAAACCTTTTTTCGCTTTACTTCGCCTCCACCTATCTTTTTCTCCATGGTGTACAGCAGCTGTGATTAAAAAAAAATCCTCATTTAAACTGACAGTTTGCCAGTCTATGAATTTTAAAGGTCTGTCCCAGCTTTTTTAATTATTTCTGCGAAAATTTTATGCAACCAATCAACCATAAGAAAATGAAATGGAAAAGAAGCGAAAAAAGGCGATTTTTTATGAGAGTGAGCTTTGGAATTTAATTAATTACTCAGTTAATAAATAGAATTTTGAAATTCTGAGCTTCAGGTGCATCAGGAGAGACATTGGGCTACTCTCAAAAAAATTTTGAGCTTCGTACGTGCTGTAGATTTTGCTAGCCATCGCAGACACACAGACACACAGACACACACACACACAGACACACACACAGACAGACAGAGCGTTTTGTTCTTTTATTAGTATAGATACAAGATTTTATGATATATTCACAGAAATGTATACAGGGGCGTAAACCACCTTAGTCGCGACTCCAAGAAGGAAAATTTCCGAGTACTATGGCCAACATGAGGACTAATATTAATATATATATATATATATATATATATATACATATCTGTATATTCATATGTATACACACACACATATATATATATATCATAATTCGCAAGATAATTATGACTTAGTGTATCGAGATAGTCAAATAATCTTATATATTATTATTAGTCTTATATAACAACTTATTTTCCTCATTATTAGACGATCTCCTGGTGAAATACAATAATCGTACCACCCGAGAGGGACACGGGTAGTACATAACACGAATAAACAGTCACAGTGCTTTCCAGCAATATATCACAATGAAAGGTATCGGCTGAATTTAGAAAAGTGGTTTCCGTGAAGACAAAGTAAGAGTCCAATAATATATCACAAGAGAGATGTATTCCAAATTTAGGAAACTGTCCTCCCTCCCAGAATAGACCCTATCCCTAACTATAAAATTTTCATAATATTTATCCGAGGGCCCCGAATAAAAATTCCGATCTAAAATGATAAAACGCTACAATTTCAAAAAAGATCGAAAATTGTCCCCGACAGGGAATTAGGACGGGGTCAGGGGGAGGGGGAAGAAAGATATATAATATGAAAGAGTGACCTGAGGGATTCCAATGATATGTGACATGGTGGGTCCAAAAAAGTATGGAATTTTTCCACCGCCACTTTAATCCACTCGGGGATGGAAATTTTAAAATATCGCTGAAACACATATTCAATTAGTTTTTAATAATTTTATTTTCTACCAATTCACGCCCTTATTTAAAAAGACTGCTGATATGTGCCAAATGTTCTAAAATTTTTGACCCCCCCCCCCCTTTTTAATCCCTTTAGGTTGAGATTTCTAAAATTGTTGGATTATGTTTTCAATAATTTTTTAGATTTATTTTCTGGAATTTTACGCTCTTACCTTAAATGTTTGCTGAGATATGGCAATTTGTTCCAGAATTTTGACCCCCCCCTTTGTATCTCGTAGGGGGGGGGGTAATTAAAAAAATTCCATCTTAGTGCATGCTTACATCATAAGAAGTATTTTCTCTCCAATTTTCATGGTTCTAGATTGAGTAAATTGGGCTGAGCGTTGAATAACAGTCAGTCAGGAAAAAATATTTTATTTATGTATAGATATCTGTACTAGCTTACCCGCCCGCCATTGCTCGGTATTAGATAAAATATATAATTAGATACATCATGTAAATATATTAGATACAATATATAGATAAATAACAAATAAATTATTAAAGCAAAGTATGTAAGTTTCCAGGGGCAAATTCATTTTGTTTTCAAATTATACTCAAATTATTCTTAATAAATAAGGCAATTAAATAGAGTACATAGTTTTGCTGACTCCGTGGAAAACATGCGCAACATGCCAAACAAATAAACGAAATGCATAAGTAAAAGTAAAATTCTGGTTACTTTTTCATCCACCACCACCCCCCCCCCCCTTATAAAAACACACAGACACATCAGGACAAAAAAATGTACCAGTAAAGTTGAATGTACCAGTAAAGTTAAAGTGCCTTTTTAAAATTTCAAATTGCAAAAGAGGTTTAAAGATTGATTTAATCATCAATTAGCTTTAAATAGTCAAAAGTTGCGCCGTTTTATTTTCACCCAAGGCTAAAATTATTTTAAAGTTTCAAATGATCAAATTTTGATTCTTATCTAAACACACATAAAAAAATCTATCCATAAAATAATAACTAAAATATTGTTATGCAGTGAGACAAAATTATACTTGTACTGTACAAAGTTTTAAAAATATAGAATATTTTACATATATTAACATTTGAACTTCAAAAAATAAATTAACTTTCTCTGTTGTTGAACCTTGAGATAATAAAAATAAAAAGTCATGTAGGCAAAAATTTATTAAAATACAACATTGCTCTTAAATATTAATGAAATAAAATTGATAAAATATAAAAAGATCTATAATACAATTTTAACTTCGTGTATAGTACTAAATACATTGACTTGCAAGCAAATTGTAAAATGGTTGGCAAAAATGAAATACATCGAAAGAAAAAATGCAGTTAAAAATAATAATATTTTCATAAAATTTAAATAATAACTAGCTTGTCATCTCTAGTTTGAAACAAAACTAGCAAATAGTTCGGGAATTGCGACACTAACTGTTAAAAAATTAATATATATCGAATAACAGTACATTTTTACAAATTACTAAATAATTTATATGCCCCCTCAAAAAAAAAAAAAAAAAAAAGAAAAAAATCCAATATTAAATATGAAAACAATTCAGGTATTTACACATAATATTCTGTAATAAAGTAGCTAGCTTACTTCAAAAGGATTTTTTAGAGCTCCAACAATGCAGAACGGTATATGCATATGGGCTGAAATTTTATCAGCATGCTTTTGTTTATTATGTTATGTGTGTTCCTGTAATCACTATCGAAAATGGAATTACATAACCCACATAGCACTTTTTGTCTCTTACATTTAGGGGAAGACATAACTAACACAAGAATATTGAATTATTAACTATTTACCAAAATATTCTCACACCAAAACTTTTTAATTGAATGATTTCGTACTATAAACCAGAATGCTAACGAATTTAAACAAAGAGTTAACGCGTGCGCAGTTTGTTTTGTAACTGACATAGGGCGGGAGGTTCAGCGCCCAGTCGTCTAGGTGCCCAAGATTTAGGTTAAAGAGTAAACAATGTTCTATCATTCTACTTTTTAGCAATCAGTTAAAATCTCTTTAGCGTTTTTTTTTTCTTTTTAAGTAAAATTAAAATCTGTTTGCTAGGAGAATATTTTAGAGACAAATTTTTTTAAAAAATACGGGATTTCTTAATGTAAGTTTTAATTCTTTCTAACGGCAAACTTTAAAGCAGCGTAACAATTTGGTGTTACCCCTCATTTTTCCGACTAAACAAAATGTAGTAGTAATAATAAAAATATTTAAAAAATTGAACACACTTGATTGAGGAAAAGTTAACAAACGTATTACTGAAGAAGTAAACTCGTTGAGAGAAGTGAACTCGTAGAGACTGTAAAATATCCAGATTATTTCGAGGTAAAAATTCAAAGTATTTGGGTATTTTCACTTTTCATCCTGTATCTTATAAATTTCTTAAGCACTTTTTTAATCAAAAATTACGTAAAAAAGTAAATAAAAACAATTTCACATTTTTTATTTCACATTTTTCCGACTGATTTTTCAGTTTTTCCAATTTATAAGTTTTTATAGGTTAATACGTAATACAATTTTTTTCCGGCTAAATATGCCTTTTCCGATGGAATGGGAAATTTTCCGAATGATATTTTCGTTTTTCTAAAATATATGTTTTTATAGGTTAATACCATTTTTTCCGATCAAACGAGAATTTTTCCGACTGATTTTTCCTTTTTCCAATTTGTAAGTTTTTATAGGATAGTGCGTAATACTATATTTTTTTTAACTAAACACACCTTTTCCGATGGAACGGAAAATTTTCCGAATGATTTTCTAGTTTATAAGTTTTTATAGGTAAATACCATTTTTTTCGATCAAACAAGAATTTTTTCGTTTTTATAATTTATAAGTTTTTATAGATTAATAGGTAATATTATTTTCTCCAACTAAACATGCCTTTTCCGATGGAACAGGAATTTCTCCGAATGAGGTTAATACCATTTTTTCCGATCAAACAAAATCTTTTCCGACTGATTTTTCCGTTTTTCCAATTTATAAGTTTTATTGGATAATGCGTAATTTTATTTATTTTTTTTTTTTTCGTTTAAACACGCATTTTCCGATGGAACGGGAAATTTTCCGAATGATTTTCCAGTTTATAAGTTTTTATATTTTAATACCATTTTTTTTCGACTAAGCATACTTTTCCGATAGATCTGGGAATTTTCCGACTGATTTCTTCTTGGGGGGGGAGGTGTTGCACCCCCCCCCCCAACCCCCCCCGGGATTTACGCCCCTGAATGTATATTACAGAAAACAGAAGATTCTTTTTCTGAATAGAAAATGCGCGTCAAAGTACATGGATACTTGAGTAAATGATCAGGTTTTAAAAACTTATATATTCAAAAATGTTACACATGTTATAATAAGTGATATATGAAAAATTACCTGAACATTCCAATTTTTTCCAGTTGCAAATGTTTGATGTGCGAATCTTTCGTAACATGACGAGCACCGAATCTGTAATTAATTTAGTTCAATAGAAGTTTCAGTTTTGCACAGTCAATGATTTTCAGTGCAGAACTTATGCATAAATCACTAAATAAAGCGGTACTTATGTACAATAAAATGTTCACGGTAAAAAGGTATCCATGCGTATCGCCTCTTCTATTAGTATATTTCGCTCTTTCGAGCTTTGCTCTTTCACATCACTCTTTCTCTCGATACTGCACAGGTTCATTGTATGTCATTCTCGTGACGTACGCTGGACTTAAAATTTATCTCCGTGTTTTTCCCGCCGGCTCATATTTATGACATTTACGTCCCGGATAAACCCGTACTAGAATTAATGAAACTAAGCAGAAACCCTCCCGACTCATACTTTTTATTTATGAATTTCATCATGATTTTTAATTAATATCTTGACTAATTATTAAAAAACGCTGAGGTGCATCAGTTGCCTCAGGTCCTGCGTTGACTATCCTCATCAAAATATTCTTTAGCCGGATGAGGATAGAATGTAGAAATCTACACGTCGTAGATTTTCCAGGCCATCGCACAGAGACAGACACACAGAAAAACATTTTTCTTTTATTAGTATAGCAGATATTTTTAAATATTCCGTCAGCAAAAGTTCATTATGATTAAAAACTTTTGTAAAATAATTGTCTGCCTTACATGTCCTGGGAACAATTAAATCCATATCTGGCATGGTCCTAAAATGTAGAAAAATCATAAATCTGGTCCTTGCCGGTGCAAATCTGCTAATTGCATAAAACTTAATCTACAAATTGTATAAAAATTAAACGGCACAGCAATTCGAATATATTTTTAATATTGGAATTCGTTGAACTGACTGAAGAATGAGTGATTCACTAATTTTAAAAACTAAATTAAATTATTATCTTTAAAAAAATTTTAGAGAGTCTTGTATGTTTTTAACTATGGTAATTTACAGAGTCTATTCTAAATTTACCGAATCACTTCTCTGTTATTGAACAGAATCTCGGTTTTTGTAATTTTACATAAGCCTTAATATAATGGATTACCAGTAAATTCACTGTAATTTCACAGATAAATATTTTAACAGCGTGTAGTAGTGATCTGTTTTGAAAAAAAATAAATAAAAGGATTAAATGCTTCAAGCAATTATTTTTCAAAGCTATTTGTCACTTTCTCCAAGTTCTTAAATAAATCCAATTACTTTTTGGGATATTTTAAAAGTGAAATCTAATAAAAAATATTTAGATACTGAAAATCACACAAAAAGTTACTATTTGATTTTAATTGAAAAATATTAAACTTATTTGGGTAAAATTTTAATTCCCAGCTATAAAGGTTGAATTTAAAGAAATTTTGACAAAAAAAGAAGGTAAGTTACTAATTCTAAAATATTTTTATAGCAAGATTATAATACAATTGGAAATTTACAGATCGAAAACGCATGCAACGTTCAATTTTATTTTCCTAATGTTATTTAAAAATGCAATTCTTAAAGCAAAATGTGCATTTTTCTCTGCATCGTAATTTTGTAATCTTCAAAATAGAATAACTTTATCCCTTTTTTCGGAATTTTCATACTATTTATCCAATTTACACCCCATAAATTAGATTTATTGTATGTTATATTTATTGTTGTGGTTTTCCCAAATTTATTCTGCACAGTTCTATATGTATGCTTTTTCCAATTTTATCATAAAGCTTAAGCATTGTTTTTTAATGCACTCAGTATGAGAACATTTTTCAAAATTGAATATTAACATTTTGCCGGTAAATTTTATTTATTGTTTTCTTCTTTAAAAATAAGAATAGAATTTCTTATAATCGTAAAGATTTTAGTGTGTATTTTAGATCGAAAAATATTCGAAACGGTTGAAAAAATATTTTCCTCATCATCACCATCATCATGCACAAAAACAACGAAATCTTTTCCAATCCACTGCTGGATAAAGCTTTCCCCAGACATCTTCGATTGTTTCTGCTAAATGCCTTAATTATATATATATACAGTAAAACCTCCATAACGGACACACCCAAATAGCGGACACCTCTATTTAAAGGACAGTTTTCCAATCCCCACTCCCAAAACCTAAATTTTTATATGTTTAATCTCTGAATAACGGACATTCCGAATAGCGGACACTAATTTTGAAGATGAAGGCTGAGAATTTTATTTTTAATGTGAAACAAAAATGAAAAAAAAAGTAAAATATTTCTAAATTTATCGGGACAATGTGTCATAATTTTTCTGACCACTGATAAATTTAGGGTTAGGCTGGGGAAAATCCCCTTCCCGTGCCCTGTATTGAATTCAGGGGATGAGCTGGGAGAAAATGTTCCTTTCGGAGTATTGGTATGTCTCCTCCCTCGTTGAAAATTTGAGATTTTATACTTTTAAGAAGCGGCAAAATATGGTGAGCAGTTATAAAAAAAAATTTTTATAAGAAAAAAAAATGATTCAAAAGAATTAAAACTACCACCTTCACTAGAGCTTGATGCTGAAAAGCAAATTACATGTAATCGCAAGCAAAAGCAAAAGGTGTGCACAATTTCGTTTCAGTTTTATTGCTTAAATTTTTTTTATTTCTGATTAATTATATATTAGATGGTGGTATATTTTTACGGTCATATATGAGTTAAATAAGGAAACATACGCATTTCTTATCAATTTTTGAATCACCGAGGTTTTCCCAATAGCGGACACCTCCGAATAGTGGACAGTTTCAGCGCTCCCGAGCTGTCCGTTATTTAGAGATTTTACTGTATATGTCTATATATATATATACATATACATATATAGGTATGTATGTATATATATATATATATATATATATATATTACAAAATTTATTTTTTTCATCAAAATTAACCTTATACTATATTAATTTCCTTTTAACAATATCCCGTATTTATTTCAGCTTATTAAATTAAAATCATGTTATTAGATCTAATATATTAATCTTTATAGAAATGGTATAAATCCTTAACTCGTTTTAAAAAAAACATTTATTCCATTATGCATAAATCTAAAAAAATGGCTCTATATTTAAAATGGTCTTAATTAAACTTTATTTTTTAAAATTCCCAATAAAAATCACCTTTTCCCCTGTTTTTATCAATCTTTTTCTAAGAAAGTCTTATTAAATTATTTCCAAAACATGTTTGTTCAGAAATATCGTTCTTTATATTTTTTTTCTTCGTGTTTTATATTTATTGCGTATCAATAAATTCCTATCTTTTCTTTTTTGTGTGTGAAATTATCGTCTCTGAAATACATTCGAATTTTGATTACTTTCCATTATAAATTAGTTAAATAATAATCTTTTAAAATAAAATTATCGTTTGCAGAAGATTCGAGTCTGTTACTTTTAACCTCGGTTCTAGACACTAAATTCAGTTTACATAAAAAAGCTTGTTAGAGATTATGAAAAGTTTTAAAAACTTTTTTAAGCTTAAGCTAGGAGGCCCGGAGACGGGTGGATATTTTTGTTCGAGGATTCGGATTAAAGCCACTCGCGGGAAGCTATGTTTTCGTTTTGATGGAATGACTGCTTCGGGAGGGCATTTTCCGTTCCATATGACTGTATATAAATGAAATATTTTGGAGCTACCAATTTGTAATTTAATGAAGCTGTGAGGGAGTGTCCTTTATGATAAAGGCACTCTAGTATTTTCAGTGAGATCGTGACGTCAATGTTTTAAGATGCGTGGCGCGAAACCGGCATCTATCCTTTATTGAACTTTAACTTTCCAGAGCGTGTGTGTCACCTCGGTTCTACAGTTAGTCACGGTTAGGAGTAATATGCAAATTCATAGCGCCATTTTCAGTTTGCAACATATAAAAGCTTTGAGTTGGAGTGTGGTGTGGCGAAAGCCAGCTAGTGTGGTGAGGCGCCGAAAGCCAACCACATTAATTAGATTTTGCTGTAAAGCGAGTTAGATTAGAGTTTTGAAATAGATAGCGTGGTGAACAGATTAGCCTCCAGTGAATTAGATTGTGTTTTGGAGTGAGCTAGCCAGCAGCGTGAGCCGAGTTAGTTACCGTGTTCGGAGTTACCGAAGAAGAGTGTCAGTGGTAAGAAATAGTTTAATACGTTGAGTATTTTGAGTAATAAAGAGTGTTTGCAGCCACAGGCTGTCTTATAAAAATTTAATTTAGCGTTTAGCCGATGTCTGAACGAGAAGCTGGTGTGAAGTGCCCCGACTGAGTTTAAGCCGAGGTTGTGAGTATAGTTTCGACTTAATCTCTTAGTATTGTGTTTAGTTATTGAAATTCTTGAACTGAAGCTCCACTTTCCCCAAGTCCTAGAGGTTCAAATAAACTGTTGATTTTATCTTATACTTAGTATTATGTCTTCATTTCATCAACATAACCTCCCTACCATTACAAAGCTTCTACATTTATTTTTTTCTCGCTTGCTACGACTCTTGTGCTAAAAAACGGGAAAACATGCAATGATATTTCTGGCTCCTAATCTCAAAATGCCACATATATATATAAAACTTATTTGCACAAAAATGCAATAGTCAGAATCAATTCTGAACCATCAATCAAACAATAGTTTACTGTTTTATAAACACATACTGGAAATTTGCACCATGAAATATAACTACGAAGAATGTATTTGATAAAAACATATAACCTTGCACATTGGTACATAAAAGCAAGAACTTTAATATGAATTTGTAAAATTAAAAATATAATAAAATATGACATCAACATTTTGAATCATCTTCAGGAAAATATGATGGGAAAATCACTAAAAATTCAGATATGGATGTTTCCTGCACGCGGGAGACAATTTCTTGAGCCTTGACAAATGATGTGAATGCAATGATGCACTATCGCCATCCAGTGAATATCAAAGAATATTTCTGAATAAAATAAAATCGATAATGAATAATGAAAAATTTAAATATGTTAAATACTGTTTTTCACAGTCAACGATTCAAGTGCATTTAATGATATTAATTGTAGATTAGATGTTTATCATGTTATATCAATATTTATGATAGAAAAATATACTTGTAAAATAAGTTCTTTATTTTCATACATCACTTATCATAATAAGTCTGATAGTTTTGAAGTTACATATACAGGGTGTATCTGAAATAACTTTAAAAACTTAGGGCGATGATAGTAATCATCAAGACAAAAAAAATGTAATAGAACATGGTGTAGCAAAAGACGTTAAAAGGGTGAAAACCGAAAGCTAATAAAAATATCGAAATTTCGCATGTTTCTTTTCTGCAGAACTGGCTAGTAATGCGAAATTGGTTTTCTTTTTCCTTTGTGCATACCCGGTCAGAAAAAATAACAAAAACGTGTAAGAAAATCAAACAAGTCTGTGATGCAAATTTTCCATCTTCTCCCGGAATCTTCGAGAATGTCCGCCAGTCGTTCTTCCATTAATGTATTCTGTGTAATAAAAACTGCGTTGACACTCTGAATATTTGTTGTAAAATATTTGTTTTGTTTTTTCTGGACATCACGAGCTGTATTGCACCTATTCTGTGCAATAACTAATTTTTTAATGTGTTTATTTTCTGCCTCAGATTTTTGGTTCAGAATTTTCCTGATTTTAATCGTTTAAACGTCATTTGCAACCCCATGTTCCATTGCATTTTTTGTTCGTCTTCATGAGCACTATCCCCCTCTAAGTTAGTGGATTTCAGATACACACTGTATATTTTAAATCCCGTCATTCATTTATGTTAACCCCGTATTTTTAACAAAATGAATTTGTTCGTAGTTTAAATGAAATGAATTCATGTATTATAGAGGATGATAATGTGATCAATGTTTTGAGATTTATCTCCTGTGCCCGGTTGTTTTTTCAGAAAGAATCCCGTTTTGAGCACCTTATCGCCAAATTAACGGTTGGCGCGGAGATGAATTCAACGCTACGCACCCTTTCTTGTTTTGTTTCATTCCCACCAAAAGTTAAATAATCCAAGCTTTTTTCTATTTGTTAATTTCCTTAAATTGATAAATTTAAATGTTTCAATTTGTTTCGAAGACGATTTCTTCAAATCTAAATCACAATACTCAAAATATTCTTTTAATTTAGGTAAGATTTTGATTGTAAAATACGATAGATCGTCTGCCGCCTTTACGGATGAAAATCAAAACAAACCGACAATTGGCGTTTGGCGCTTGCAGCTAGCTGAACGTTCTCGTTTCCGCCAACTCGCCAAGACTGGTGCTCAAAACGTGATTCTTTCTGAAAAAGCTGTCCGGTTGACATAAAATTTCCCCATTAAAAGATATTCTTGGTTTTATTTTCCATTTCCAAGAGAGTATTGGTAAGTTTTTATCAAATTGCATGAATTTTCTCTACATTTGCCATCTCTGCATTTTGAGGCATTTTATGTTGTGGAGCTGACATTCTTGATTTCGTATTCTCCTTTCAGAGACACATTTAAGGCCATTCTAAATTCTTTTTAAGAACATTCAGCTGCAAACAGTCCACCGTAAAGAATTTTTATATGCTGATTCTAGGCAAGAGCATCAGGTAAAGAAATTTAAGAAAAATCTTTTGCATTTTATCTTAAGTGTGGAAATGTTTTTAAAGATTCATTTTGAAGAAATATTTTGTATTATGGACCTTTAACAGAAAAATGAATATAAAATTTTTATATTAATATTTTAATTTAGTTTAATGCATATGAGAAAAAAATCAAATGAGTACATTTTACCTCTTAACATTTTTACTTAATTATCAGTAGAAAATGCTGCAAGTAGTATTTTATGTCTCACAAATTTTTAACACATAACAATTTTTTGAAGAATTTTAACTCAAAGTACTTAAAATAAAATCAGATTTATCATTAAGATATAAAATATTATTAAAAATTAATAAAATGTTAAATATTTTACTTAAAATCTTTCTTCTTTTTCAAATCCTGTTATTAAGATATGAAATGTTATTAAACTTTTTACAAAAGTTTTTTATTATTTTTTTTACTATTTTTAATTAATATTGATTGTTACAGTATGTATGGATTAATATTAAAAAACTCGACAATTTCATATCATTTTTAATTAATGTAGCAACTATCACGTGCAATTATATACTATAACATAAAAGTTCCCCAATAAGAGTTATTACTGTTCCCAAGAGAATGGTGGTAGGTTTTAACAAAAAACATGAATTTTCTCTATATTTGCAGTCACCGCATTTCGAGATATTTTATGCTGTTGATCTGAAATTCTAGATTTCGTATTCTCCTTTCAGCGACACATTTAAGGCCAATCTAAATTCGCTTTAAGAACATTCAGCTGCAAATAGTACACCGTAAAGAATTTTTATAAGTTGATGATAGGCAACAGCATCAAGTAAAGTACTTTAAGAAAAATAAATTGTGTTTTATCTTTAGCGTGAAATTTTTTTAAAGTCTTATTTTGAAGAAATGGTTTGTAATATAGATCTTCAAATAAAAATAATTGAATGTAAACTTTTCGTATTAATGTTTTAATTTAATTTAAGGCGTATTAATAGAAAAAATTCTAATAAGTATATTTTACTGCTTAATATTTTTACTTAATTATCAGTAGTAATTGCCAAACGCAGTATCTTATTTTAATTAGTATTTACTCCCAATACGTAAAATGAAAAGAGATTATATTTGCAAGATATAAAAAGTTATTAAAAATGTACGAAATATTAGAACTTTAATATAAGGTCTTTTATTTAATATTTTGAGTTAGTACGGATTGTTAAATTATGTATGGATTAATATCTGAAATCTGGGCAATTTCATTTCAAAATGCTTATTTTGACTTGCGACCGAGAATCTGCTCTATGAAATACAACTTAAATAGCCTAAGTATGCCTAAATATGTCAAATGACTGTGAAACATTTTTAAAGCTAAAAAAATGAATTAAAATAAAAAATGTATATTGTAAGATTTAAAAAATATATTCTTGTACAAATCGATAGCTAACTAATTTATGCTTATACGTTGCAAAATCAATTTAGAAATCTCAAAAATACAGTTTAAAAATGCTTCATTTTTTTTTTCCATTTGCTTGAGCTTTCTACCAGGTCTAAAAAAAAAACCTGTGAATTTTTCATAATCGAATTCAATGCCCACTCTAAATTACTATATTTCAAGGGACTTTTTTGCGAAAAAATATGAAATGTAGTCAAAACATTAGGTGTGATTCTCAGAATGAACACAGAATGCTTATAAAAAATGATCCGAATGATAAGAGTGACATTAAAGAAGCATTAAAAATAATGAAAAGTATGCATCCAGCATCGTTTATGCAATACTTTCCAACACAATCAGTATATTTTTTAAATACTTTACAGTTTATTAAGGTGAAAAAAGGTGTATAAATAAACAATTTTAATACTCATACTGCATTTTAAAATACAATTTCTGAACTTAAATCAAATCGGAAAAATATTTTTCTTGCATCGTTTTCGTGTCCGTATATGATGTACGGATTTGCATGTCTACTACTTAGTATATCAAAACTTAGTTCAACAAAACTAAAACACAGTTAGTCCAACTTAAAAACGTGTCTAACAACACAAAAAGCGCTTCTAATCAATGTTATCCATAGGCTTCACTAGCTAAATATCTTCTGTAGCTGTGTCTTTTGTGTGGACCTGTAAATGAACGATATGTTCTATGCATGCCACATTCTACAGTAAGCGACGTACTACACCTCAGTGGTTTATATAAATGTCAGTAGGATTAAAAGACTGTCACATCATTAAAATACCCCGCAAATGATTTTCCAACATAGATCGTAATGTAACATAATTTTTTGTGTGTCTTTGTAATTAAATGATAAATGCATATTTAATAAACTTCAAACATGCGATGCTTACAAAGAATAAGGTCTATAAATTTCATGGCAATCGGAGTGTCCTTACTCGAATAAGAACAAGGACAGACAGGCAGACAAACTGAATTCAAAAGCATTTTTCGACTTTTTAGAGAAGAGTTAAAAATACCATTGTTCTTTTATACTTACTTTAACTTGCTACTAATTAATTTTAAAAATGACGACTCCATTTTTTGTACATACAAATGTAAGTAATGTAAATTAAGTATACACATTAGAACAGTAAAATCGTCCATTTGACAATTTTGCAATTAATCATGCGCTACAAAATGTCCTGGAATCCTGCTTACAAACTCAAGGTATTGTTTAGAATACTATGACAACCTAAATTCTATAATCATATTTTAATATGATTCCATGTTGAATTATTAGATTATTCATACATAGCAATCAGTAAATTTCTCTTTTTCAACATCACACAAAATATTCAATTCTACGTGTAAATTCATTATGAATAAAAATTATATATATTTGTAATAAGATTAATTCTTAAAATGTATTTTTTCTTTTTATTTAAATAAACAAGATTAAAAGTCAGCTTCTGCTACAAATCGACATTTATAATAATAAATCAACACTGCTGCATTGAATATCAATAAAATATTTTCCATTAATGCATTTTTATTTTTGACTTCAAAATTCAATTTATCCTGCATAAAAACGAACTTAATGGGTTTTCATCTCTTTTATATGATTTTTTCGCGATACGTTAATGACCTGAAAACCCATTACCAACTCGGTAAAATGCAAGGGTGATGAAATTGAAAGAAAATAATATTTCCAAACAAAAGTAAATTCGATTTATTTAGGAGCATCAATGTAGTTATTAGGCATAATTTCATATCGTATTCTTTTTTTTTATTATAATAACGTGTTAAGTTTTATTTGATTTGAAAAAGCGACATTCTATTTGAATAATTTAGAAATCTCAATTAATTATACAGCGTATAAAATACATTCTACATTAAAAAAATCATACATCGTGATATTGAAAAAATTAAATAAATAACCAAATATGTAATACACACAAGATTGTAACGGACTCATCAAGATATTAAACTTATATTAGTATTAACTAACAAAGTTTATTTTTTAAGGACATACAGTCGACTCTCGTTAATTCGAAATCGGATAATTCTAGTCTTCGATTAATTCGAACTAAACATGAAGTCCTGAAATTTTCAAATGCAGGATAATGTTAAAAATTTTCATTACTTCGAACTCATTTTCTCTTGGCTTCGTTTAATTCGAACTAATGAGAATTCCGATTTTTCATTTTTCTTTTCTTTCTCACGGATTTCAGATCACTTGAATACCTTTCTTTCTTTGATTTTTGTGAAAATTGTTCCTAACGAGTATATATGTAATCCTATGCATTTGGTATCCACTTTTTAGTGCCCCGTCTATCCATCAGTGACCCTTCAAGTCCTTCTTTCATTGTGCTTTTTTCTAATCTTTTAATTAGTTTATGTATTTATACATTCTGATTTAATATTTAGTTATATTCTAATGTTATCAGACGAAATAAATTTAAAGAACACTATAACATCAATTCCTTTGTAATAGTACCGTATTAAGAATATTTTCATTTCATATTTTCCATTATTCAAATTTCGGATAATTCGAACATTTCTTGTGTCCTCGGCGAGTTCGAATTAACGAGAGCCGATAGTATTTGTTTATCTCTGCACTGTAAAGGATCTGCAAAGCTACTAAAATTTATCCAAAAAAATGGGATTCCAAAAATTATTTATGTGACGGCAACGACAAAAATTAATGTAACAGATAAACGTTTGTACTGTAAATCAAAAAATTTGTAAGTTTACTAAGATTATTTTAGAAAAATTGTATTGCTAGGACTTTTTACGTAAAGACAGCCCGGGAATCAGATAAAACTTTATTAAGTTTACTGTAATTTTAATAAATTGTTTTGTAAAGCTACATTTTCCTGTAGCTTAACAAAACTAGTTTTGTACATTTGCATCTTTTCTTACGTAGTGTACAGATGAAGATAAGTAAGCGTTCAAATTTATGTGATTTTACACCTATATATATATGTGTGTGTGTGTATATACATATATATATATGTGTATATATATATATATATATATTGAGAAGAAAGTTTCTTGTACAACAAACATCTTTGTTTATTTTTAAAAAGTCATAAATTATAGGGTTCTTCGTGGCCGAGTGGTTAAGATACCACGCTGCTAATCGCTTGCGAGCATAGGAGATTGTGTGTTCGAATCCCACTGGCTCCATTTCACACACTCTTTGTGTGGAGATCTGGGTTGTACTTCTCTTGTGTTGTAAAGTGTTATTGTTGCTATCTCGTCCCAGTAAAAATTGACGATGACTTATAAGCAGACTTCATGTCGAGCACACAAGTCAGATGTATGTTGTTACAAAAAACAATAGCCAGAAACTGTACGTGAAACATTGCAATTTTTTAAACAATGCGAAAAGTAAGGCTGTTTTACAACATATATCTTTATTTATTTTTAGAAAGTCAGAAATTATTCGTCAAACATGACGAATGATTGTACTATAATCGTGCTACAACTAGTTTTATAAATAGTCAGTAATATGGATAATTCAGCATTATGGAAATAATATAACTTCATTGTAAATGCGGTATTAATCATGGTAATCTGGAATCATCTCTTATCATGGGATATCATTGAATAATTTACATAAGATAGAATTTCATAGAATGATGAAAACAAAGTATATTGCTTTATGCGCCAAATTAGTATGCAATTAGTTGTGTAGCGCCAAGCTTCCTGTATCGATTACCGCTTCTAAATTACCTGTATCATAATTAATTTGGCCGTTATCTTTATTTATTCTGGAACTTGTTTCATTGTTCTGACAGAAAAAATTGAGTGTTTTAGAAGACAATCGAATTAGTACACAGTAAAGAAAAGTGTGAATCCTAATAGCATGCATGGTCACAGTGACGTCACTGTGAGTCACTTTGGTCATATCACATCTGTGACCAAAATGCCACCACTCAGTGACGTCACATTGTGACTAAGATGTGACTTTCTTAAAAATCTTTAGAAATTTATAAATATCCTTCAAAACATGTTATTTACTTTAAAAAACATGTTTCTGGCAATTTAAATATCGTCGCTTTTGTCACAGTTTCGTCACAATGTTAATGTCAAATTAGTCACAAATGACACATTTTTCACAAATTTGTCACATTGTGACCACTTTGTGAAACGTCACAAAACAGCTCTAAAACGGCCATAACGACTTCACATTTTAGTCACTGTGACTTCACATTGACGTCACGTGACGTCACATTGACAATCGATGGTCTCAAAGTCACAATGTTACTTCACAACGACGTTGCAGTGACATCACCATGCTTTACGGGAAGCTACTAACATTTTTCTAGTAGACTTGTATCCCGAGAACTTTTCATGTAACGGTAACAGAGAAACTCAGGTAACCATCCTCGGTTGCATGAAATTTTGCTGTTATCGTTATAAGAAAAGTTCTTGGAATACAAATCTATTAGAAAAATGTTAATAACTTCACACTTTTTTTAAAGTGTATGTCATTTCTTTTTTAAACTGGAAAACATGCTACTGAAACTCTTCATCTGTTAAGAGAAGTATACAACAATAAATGTCCCCAGTAGCCAAACAATATTGGACCAATACTGGCTACATCTTGGAGCAATATTGGCACATCGGCACAATATTGGCATGAAATATTGCTCCATTATTAGGATGTTTACATTTTGCCCTTATTTAGCCAACATTTGTAGCCAATATTATGCCAATATTGGGGTATCATCGGAAATATTGCCAATAAAACGCGAATATTGGTTAAATATTGGAATTTCATTGGAAATATTTCCAATGAAACGCCAACATTTGTATAATATTGGCGTTTCATTGGCAACATTTAAAATGAAACCCCAATATTGGCATAATATTGGCTACAAATATTGGTTAAATAAGGGCAAAATGTAAACATCCCAATATTCGAGCAATATTGACGTTTTATTGGCAATATTTCCAATAAAGGAAATATTGGTGCAACGTTGGACCAATATTGGTTTGGTACTGGGGGTTTATCACGTGCGCGGGTTTTTGAAGTGTTTAAGCGTTTCCATGAAAGACAAGAAGATGATAAATCACCTGAGTCGCTCTTCCACATCCACAACGGAGAAAAATTTCAATATTAATGGAATCGTGTACACTGTAAAAAAAACTGTAATCCTACAGATGAAAAGTTGCCGAAATCTGTATGCTTACTAATATTTTACCTGTTCACCTTACAAAGAAAGATGTAAATCTACAAAATTAATTTTTGTGAAGCCACAGAAATCAGTAACTTTAGAAACCAATCTACTAAAATTACAGTTATATTACTAAAATTTTATCTGTAACGTGGTATATAGTTACATAAAAAATTCATGGTATCCCAGTTATCTAAAAAAAAAACTTAATAGCCTTACAGATTTTTTGATTTTCAATGAAAATCTATGTCTGTTGCATGCACTTTTGCTGTTGAAGTTACATACAAAGTTCTAGAAATCTCAGTTTCCTAGAAAACTTTTAGTAACTTTACAGAATTTTTTTTACAGTGTACCAATATTGCGTTTCTGAAGGTGAAACTACAAATCAAAATTGCTAGGATGAGGTCCTTACTCAACTTCGTGAAAGAAACAAGTAGGATATGGCAATCTCAAATCTTTCTTCTATCTGGTACATATTAATTCTTTCAGAAGAAACGAAGCATAACAGCGTCACCGCTTAGGTAATTCGCACCAAAATCTAATCAGCAACAATTTATGTCATGTTCAAACTAAATCTGAAGTTCGTGAAAATTCGTTCGTAAGTTTTTAAGATTATTGCAAAAAATCGTAAAAAAAATCCGAGGGAAAATCTGTCAAGCGATTTACTCCAAAAAATAAAAGGATACTTATTTATATCAGAGAATAACTGAATCTGAAGTTTGATGAAAATTCGTGCATTAATTGCGATAATCATAAATAGTACCGTATAGCAGCGCCACCTGTTGTGCGATTTGCTCCAAAACGTATTTAGTACCATATTATATCAAGGACTAACAAAATTTGAAGTTTCATGAAAATCCTATTATTAGTTCTTGAGATATAACTATTTCTTTATCGTGCAAAAGGCAGCATAGAAGCGCCATCTATTGGGCGATATACACCAAAAAAGTAAAGAGTTTAGTTTATATCAAGGTTTAAATGAATTTAAAATTTTGTAAAATTCCATGCTTTCATTCTTGAGATAGAATGTCAACAAAATTTTTGTTACATACACATTGACAGAGTGACAGACAAGACTGGCAGACAGACATTTTGTAAATACTTGTTTTTCGGGTTCGCTGACCCCTAAAACGCGTAAATCAGTTGAAAACCGGAATTTGCAAATTTTCACAAATCCAATACTTTTTTAATCTAAAAATAGAATAAAGTAAAAAGAAAAATTATAAACCGAATTGTGAAAGAATAAGCCATGTGTGCTTCATTAGAACAATGAACCGGCTCAGATTCTAT
>OZ025296.1:330870454-330954454 GCA_964019185.1 Maratus speculifer | reverse complement strand
TGCCTGACATGCCGTTTCTAGCCAAGTAAAACATCTCGATGCTTGGCCATCCGCCTTATTCGCCTGATTTGGCACCATGTGAGTTCTTGTTTCTCAAGATGACATCTGCATTAGAAGGAACCAAATTTCAGACCATTGAATATGCGGTAGAAAAAGCGGCATGCGTCATGAAAGAGCTAACTGAAGACTTTCAACACATTTTTAAACAATGGTAAATTCACATGGAACATTTAATTACATTAAATATAAAGGAGAAGCGTATATTAAAGGAGGTCATAACTATACAGGGTGCTTTTTTTCCCTTTAAGTTGGCGTTATTCAGAGACGCCGGTAGCTCGTTTTAATAAGTGAAACGACACAATATTTTATAAATGGACCAACAAAACCATGTGAAAAAAAGATTCCAATGAAAAATTAAATAAATAACTAAATAAATAAATAACAAAATGTTCCAATCACCGCCGATAGAGGTAAATTTGGCGCTGTACATGGGAAGAAAACATCAGAAACATACTAAATTAGTAATTTGGATAAGATGCCATATTTTTTTCATCGTATTCACTTCACCGAGGAGGAAATTGACCACACTCAATGTAACCACCATTTTCTTGCACCAGACCTTGCAATCTTTATACAACGTTTTCGACGGTAGAGCATAACATGTCACATGGAATAGCCCTTACTGGTGATTGGAACATTTTTTTTCTTGGAATCTTTTTTCCCTTGCTTTCATTAATCCCCTAATGAATTTTAAAGCAGCTCAGGATATTAAAAATAGCTAGTCATTTTAGAAGAGTCTTCAGTAAACCACTGATTTTTATAACTTTACCAAAGCTAGTTTTGTAGATTTACATTTTTTTAAACAATGTACAGATAAAGTTGTACTAAGCATACCTATTTTCGTAACTTTACATCTCTAAGATTACATATATTTTTTTTTTTTTTTTTTTTTTTTTTTTTTAAGTAAGTGTAGGAGGTAGAAGAAAGCTTTTTAACTGACACATCCAACTAGTGTTAGTAATGTAATAACGAATAAATTACATATCTATCTTTTTTTTATTGAGAAAAATTTGTTCTTGAGTGTAAATAGAAAAAAAAAACAAGTTTTTTTATGATTGTTTAAAATAAATAGCTCCTGTATTAAACCAAAATAAAAATGTAGTTCCCGGCTTCAGTATGCTAATAAAATTCTTATTTCAAGTTTGCATCTTGCTTAGAATAATCTTAATCAGGTATTTTCTTATTCCACATTATCGAAAGTTATAAAGCTACGTATCGCTGTTTAAAAAGCTATGAAAAAGAAAAAAGATATTTCTACCATAAAAAGTTAATGATGATGCAAACATGTTTTACTGATAATATTGTTTGTTTACTTCCTTAGCATGAGCTAGTCCTTAATTTATTTTACCATTAGATATTTTTCGAACAAGATATATTATTAAAATACATAGCACACGTTTATAAAGAAGATATGGGGAATCTTTTGCAAAACTTATGTAACAGTAACAATAATTTTGTTTTTGAGCAAAAACATCTACGTTAATTCATTGATTTTTTTTTATTAACCTTTTAGAATGTATAATACATAATTTACCAAAGAAAAAGTATGTTTTGGATAAAATTTACTTTCTTTAACATTTGCGAATATTATATGCTATATTTATTAAATACAAATGTATATATAAGATTTAAAAGTTATCTATTTTGAATTTTATAATGCATTATATTGTTCTTATCACGCTTTTTATAGCTCTTCAAATGTACTTTTTTATAACTATAATTCTACGTTCTCTCTGAGTTTTAAGAACGCTACACCGCCAGTCAGTTACTCCACAATAGCTTGGAATCAAACGGAAAATATCAGTTAATTTTATCTTGTATTTTAAAGCAATATGGACCTTTTTCTGGAATGTCATCTCCATTGCTCTAAACACTACGAACGGAATTGTGCTATTATTTTCTCTAATGTGTCGTGCAAAATTTTGTCTGTTACGAACGGAAACTTTTCTTTTATTATTTGCAGTAAAAAGAATGATATTTATATACACGCATTACATTAAAACCATCCCTGAAAAATTATCAAACTAACAATGCAAGTCTCATCAAAATCCTCCATGTAGAACCTTTTATATAGACTAATCATTTTTAACTAGGTTCACTTGATTTTCGATCTTCCCCTAAAATTTTATAAATAAGCAACAATATAAAATAACAATGCAGTAAATCAACAAAAACCTTGTGTGGAAAACAAGAATCATTAAAATCCAACGTTTGAACACACAATATTTAAAAACATTTAACAGACGTTTTGCGGGTACTGGGACTCGCTTCCTCAGTGTTCAAGCGGTAAAATATTTAAAGAAAAAAAAACCAACTGTCAGCAAGTCAGAAACCCAAATGATTGCGAACACAGAACCAAAATATCATCAAGCTTCAGTAACCAATAGAATCAAACCGGAAATGAAGTAACGTGACATAACATAACTCATCTTTCTGATTAGATTTGTTATGTCATGAAACTTCATTTCCGGTTTCATTCTATTGGTTACTGAAGCTTGATGGTATTTTGGTTCTGTGTTTGCAATTATTTGGGTTTCTGACTTGCTGACAGTTGTTTAAAAAAAAAAAAAAAAAAAAAAATTACCGCTTGAACATTGAGGAAGCGAGTTCCAGTACCCGCGAAACGTATACGTCTTTTAAATGTTTTTAATTATTGTGTGTTCACACGTTGGATTTTAAATGATTGTAACAATACAGTATAGCCATACTTGAAAAGTTACATAAAAAAGCATGTTCCAATAAAATCTCTGAAGTAGAGTTTTATGAAAAAGGGTAATCTTTTTCAGGATTCCGTACTTAAAAAGTAAAAACAGAACCACTCGTCTGTCTGTCTGTTCGACTGTCAGGGCTTTTTTTTTTTTTTTTTTTTTTTTTTTTTTTTTTTTTTTTTTTTTTTGGTTTGTAACGTGAAAAGTTTAAATTGTGTTGAAGTTATAAAGGTTATTGACCCACATATTTATAAATTATTGATCTTTCACAAATATATTTAGGTCAAATGTGGGGAAGGGTTGTAAAAAACTCATTTATTCAGATTACGGAAATTTTCCGTGCAGAACTGGAGAAAAACTGAAATATCTCCAATTCTCGGATATTTACCGGTAGTATTGCTTCCAGCTGTATTTCCACAAATTAAAGAAAGCATTTCTGAGAATGTATAAAAATATTAATTAGGAATTCAAATAATATTTCAAAGGTTATTCTAAAGGTATTTTTTTTATTAGCCTTACCTCAGGGGTTAATATGCAAAGAAATTGTCGAAGATTTCACTAATTTGGTAGCCTTTATGGTTCTGATTACTTCAGTGTTACTTTGGTTATATATCTGTTAAACTTATACTTTTGTGTATGCGTGAAGTTTTAATTTGTAATGGAATATTATCCAAATCAAATACAGATCTATTTACATTGTTTTAGCTGCAAGCATTTTAATCTCCCTTAATCGGACTGCACGCTATTATTATTTAGTTTTTATGTTGAATAATGTTTAAAGATTGTTTTAAGACTGATTTAAAATTCATATAAAAATTGGTTAATTAGAAATTGAAATTGCATTTTGTTCAAAAGAACAATATTTTTTCTAAAAGCAAAAAAAATCAGGTCGTCTCAGTCATTAAATATAACAGCAGTTTTATTCACTTTTTTCGCTTTATAATACTTATTAAATATTACCGGCGTAATGTAAGATTATTTTAATTTAACTTTAGCAACTTCCTATGCACACACACAGAAAAGAAAGAAAATAATAATAAAATAATAAAATCTAAGTAAAAATCTGTTGCTGTAAATTACGGTGCTTTTTTGTAAATACTTTTGTATTAACTAGAGAACTGTGTAAAAAGGTATTTATAACTTTCCAAGATTTTTCTGACTCCAGCAATAATTATTTCTTATTTTATCTCATCTCAAATGTTACTGAATGTGTAATATCTTTCCCAAAAGGAAAACGAATTAGAGGTAAGTAGTGCAGCAAATTGCTCTTAATGAAGTTAGGTCTAAACAAATATTTTCCGAATGAATTAACTATTGGTTCTTTGCATTGGCAGATAAGAAATTTATTTGCTTACTGTTAGAATAAGGTTATGCAAGTAAGTTATGCAGGTTAACCAAATACTTTTTTAACCCTTTCTAACAAAGTTGAAATGTGTTTATGCATTCGGTTTGTACGTCCGTCTATCCACACTCTAACTCTAGTAAATATATTCGGATTTCATGAATTGATAAAAGTCATTTAGAGTCAAAGGCATATTTTGTATTGCATATAAAGTATATTAATAGTTCATTTACAGGGACACCCAAAAGAATTCCATTGCATTACGGCATATGGGGGAAAATCGTTTGTAGAATATGGAGTATTTCTAAAAGAACATCGGGGTTTTAAAGCTTGATTCACTGACAAAAAGCTGCTGCAGAGATTCCAGACAATGTCCGTAAAAACGTAGTTTATACCTTTATCAACGGACTTTACCATTACATTAACGGCTTTTGTCCGTAAAACACAAAAAATTACGGAAGTTGACCGTTTATGTAAAAAAAGTGACATATTCCGCAAATTCACTGACTAATTCACGGTAAAGTACCGTAAATTTACAGTTTTTATTTACTGTGTCCTATTTATTAGATAAAATTTAAAATGATAACTAATACATAAAATGAAAGAGCAACTCAGACAATTTTAGCTACACTGTTTGATGTGCTCAATGTGAAAATCTTCCGTCGCACGGGCCCACATCAACAGCTTAAATCTTCCCAAACGTTGATTAGTAAAGAAGCTCTTTTCAGACGCTCACCCGATCTGACGCCATGTTATTTCTATCTATGGAGGTTATATAAATGATTGCGAGTATGTGCCTCCACTACCAGCTGACCATTTACAGCTGTTGCGACAATGACCCCACAAGATTGCGCTAATTCAAAGGTATTGAAAATGATATAAATTACTGAATTTTACTACCTTAAAATACCTTTGATCCGCCCCCCCCCCCCCCAAACGTGACGAAAAATCGTACAATAGTTAGAGAGGGGCGCTTACACGGGATTTTTCCGCGATCGTTCAATAAAATTTACAGGAATGAATCATGATGAAATGAATGAATCGTTGAATGAATCATAAATTTTTATCCTTAATTTTTTTTTTTTTTTTTTTGAAAAACGCAAATTCTGTCTAAAAAACGCAGATAAAAAGAGAAATCTGTAAAAAAAAAGCCAAAACAAGCATGAAATCAATTAAAAAATTTCTAAAAAACGCACATTTCATCAAAGATTCATGATTCATTCATTTCATTATGACTCAATCGCCTTTGAGAATGGGGAGGGAGGGCGCTTTCTCGGGATTTTTTGAAAATTTCAAATTCTTTATAAAATGGGAAGGGGGCGTTTGATCGGGAAGGGCGGATTAACGGGATTTTACGGTACGTTTACGTTACAATAGGTCATACATAGCCTTTGTCAGAGATTTAAAAGGACGCACAAAAGAAAAAAAACGGTTTGTTTCTGTATTGTTTTTGAATAATAATAACTGGAAGCGCGTTTTGATATTCGGTATGCACTTTTAAATTTATCTACTTATTTTTCTATTTACTCGATGTATATAAATTTTATATCTCATATACAGGGCTGTACAAAAGTATTCACATAACATTCTATTAGAGGATATTGCTAAAGGGGAATTTTTAACCCTTTTATGTATCTCCTAACCAAACCAAATGTTCGCATGCATGTAGTTAATAGATACTGATCTGTATATCATGCACAAGGCTTCGGATAATATTCGGAATGTAGATAGGAACAACTGAAATTGGTTTTCAAATGTGTAAACGTTTTCATATGGCTGAATTAGACAAAATATTTTAAATTATTAAACGGTGCTGTATTACTACATTATTATAAATGTGTTGAAAAGTGTTTCATCATATATGCTAGATGCTTTTTTTTCTTTCTTGTTTCTTAATTAAAACTGATATGTATGTTTTCGTGTTATTAAAGGGAGGACATTGATGAGGGAAATTTCAGAGAAAATATCAACACTTTTTTATAGGAAAAATCCCTTTATTTTATAGCGCTATTTTCTAAGTGAAATTTATTTTGTTCAGGTATGTTTAAAAAATGTTCAATATGTTCTGTAAATAAAATTCGAAAAAAGTAGAATTTTCGTTAATTTTTTCAAGAAATTTTGAATCGTGTTTGCGTAATGTTTGAAGTTATTATTAAAGAAATAAAAATTATTTTCTATTAAATTTTTAATTTCATAATAGATTCTAAACTTAATACTTTATTTTTTTGGGGGGGAAATGTGGGTAATTTTTAAATAAATATATTTGATATTTTGATCAATAATTATTTTCTTTTTCAATATACCGAACTTCTTTTTTAGTGCCGCTAAAATATACGTCGACACTTACATTCCATTGACAATAATGTATTCAAATTATTTTTTATGCTCCTATAATCTAAAAGTGAATGTTACACCAGTCATTTCCAATATGAAACATGTTACAGTTAACTTCCGTGTCATATACATAACTCTTGTACGCAAAATATATTTCAGAAAAAATATAGAAAACGAACGGAGAGATACATACATGAACTGAAGTGATAAACTACAGGGTAATTTAAAATGATTATAGATGATTACCAAACGGCTAAAACTATTTAATCGAAAAGGACTTATCGATAAGAATTACACAAATTGTAAAAGCTCAAAGTTTCGTTTACACACTTTTAAAATATTCTATGTGACTCTTCTGGGTCACACGCACTGTATCTAAAGAACCTTTTTGTTCAATTATGAGATACGACTTACACGTGTTGTTGGTATTTTGGAGCATTGTGTGTATTAAAATTTCACAACTATCATCTCTGTGATCAGTGTTGCGAAGATTTCGCCAGTGGTACAGTCCAGCACTCCCAAATGCTAACAACATACACATACACTGTAAAAAAAGCTGCAGCAGAGATTTCAGACAATGTCCGTAAAAAACGGACTTTATTCCTAGATCAACTGACTTTGCCGTTACATTAACCCCCTGACCGCCGAGCAAAATGGCAAAATTGTAATTTTTTTCTGCAATTTATTTTAAATCTATATTATAAAGGCCAAACGTATCTGTGCGTATCGCATACGTCATTTTGTAAATGGCAACCCTTTCGCATGCAATTCGTTTTTGCAATTTTCAGTACTACAAATTTTATATTTCGAAATATCACAGATTTTAAATTTTTACACCGTCTTATTGAGAAAAAAAATGTACTTTTAAATGCAATTTGTTTGAAAGTTGTATCTCAATTTATTTATGAATTATTAATTTTTTATGGTTTTTAGTATGAATTTTATAACTGTGGGAACAGAAATACGCCATTATCTCTTAAAATTGATAACAAGTTGGAAATTGCACGTGAAGCGTAGCAAATTAGGTGCGTTCGTACGATAACGAAGTTTTAAAAATATTACTTTCATATATCAATCTCATAAAATTGTTAACAGTGAATTACAATTAAAACGCTCATCAAACAATGTTCTCCCTATACCATTATGTAATGGAATACTTTTGTGTGGCCTTGTAAATCAATAACAAATGTTCTTTGCACCACGAATTATGTATGATGTATATTATAATATGTACTTTATAGTTGCATATAAATTTTATTAAGTTCGCATGAGTGTAACACGATTAAAATGCATTTGAAACATTTTTTCCCATTGACCGCAATGTAACGGAATACTTTTGATTGTCCCTGTAATTGATCTATGCATCCGATTTTCATAAAATTTGAAATAACTCGACAAAATTATGTAATAATTATGTATTTTAAATTTCAAACGTATAGAATATATTTGAAACTTTTTCCCCATTGACCATAATGTAATTGAATACTTTTGATTGCCCCTGTAATTGATCTATGCACACGATTATCAAAATATTTGAAATAACTCGACATAATTATGTAATAATTGCGTATTTTAAATTTCAAACAATTAAAATGCATTTGAAACTTTTTTCCCCATTGACCGTAATGTAATGGAATACTTTTGATTGCCCCTGTAATTGATCTATGCATCCGAGTTTCATAAAATTTGAAATGACTCGACAAAATTATGCAATAATTATGTATTTTAAATTTCAAACGATTCGGTTGGGTAGTTTTTGCGTTGTTATATGCGGACGGACAGACGGACGGACTGAACGACCACTATAGGTGCTACGTATTTATATAATTACGAACGCACCTAAAAACGGAAATAAAAATATCATGTCAAAAGAAATCGTCTGATATAAAATCCTATAAATTCTGGTTTTATTGCGTTTATATTCATCAATTAAATGTTTTTTAATTTATTGCAAACTTAATTTACAAAGGATACAACACTTTCTCTTTACAAAAATGTATTTTAAATAATGTTCGAGTGATTTAACCGCATTTACTCAGTTCGTATGAGAAGGCTAAACGAGTATATATAATAATATTTTCCAAATTTTGAAAAAAAAAATACAAATGAATGATTTCTGATAAAACATGGAGCTATTATAAATAAAGAAGTGAAGATTTGTAATCATCACACATCCAATTTGTTTTGCCGAGTGTCTTGAATGTTTTTGCTGCGTTTGTGTTGTATTCCGTTCTAATGACGTCATATGCATATCTTTCTATAGATGTTTAAAACTGGATCAGTAAAAATGGAATGTTTTTAGCGGATGCAAATAACGTCTTTGTATATATAAGAAAAAGGAAGTGATTTTAAAATTATCAAATTAAAATACTATAGGCGTATGTAAATTTTGAGACTATGAAAATTACGACGGTTTTAGATTTCACATGGAAATTCTATGATCATGTCAATTTAGAATATTTTTTTTCATTCGCTTTATACGAAACATAAGAGCCTCAACTGATAATTTTATCATAACTGATCTTTGTTATACTTTACTTATCGCATATGCGATTAAAGTTTAATTTTAATAATTTGGACACCTGAATTTTATAAAAAGAGTTTTTTTTTATAGTTTAAAACAATATTTGTTTGAAAGTTAGTCTGGCCAATCTAAGATGCATTTTTTACTGTAGCTAATTTTGTGGGTTTATTATAAATCAATGAAACTGTTCCTTTCTAAACACTTACTTTCGTTGAAATTCGACGGGTTCCATCTCGTGTTAATAAAAGAGAGATTTTCTATCATGGTGTAATTTTTTTGTTACATATATGCTTATAAGCCTTGAAAGCATCAATCATAACTTAATTTCTTAAAACTGGATTATATTAATTTCAATAAAGCTTCAACTGCAGTGAAACTTGCAGCCTAGTGAGCGGATACATCCGGTCGCGGCAGTGGGAAGGTTAACGGTTTTTGCCCGTAAAACACAAAAAATTACGTCAGTTGACCGTTTATGGGAAAAAATGGCATATGGATAATCCACACTGGATCCACACCATTTACTGGATAATCCACAGTAAAGTACCGCAAATTTAGATTTTTTTGTACAATGTATGGTATCGGATACTTGAAAGAAATTAAATTTTCAATTAATTATCGGCAAAGAAAATACGCTTGGAATTATTGAATATTTAATAAGTGATTATCATATAGGTTGTTAAGCGTAGAGCAATAGAGTAAAAAATGCACGCTTATCTAATTCTACGCTTAAGGTCCCACAATAGTCACTGATAAAGTCCCGGATGATAATGTAAAGTGTACCGGAGCGTTCTTTTTAAATATCTCGCTCAAATTTTAATATGTTTGCATGATTTTTTTTTTCATAGGATAGCTGAGGACGATCTACAAACTGCCTAGTTTTTACTTTTTCGATTTTGCTTACATATTTTTTTATATTATGATAGTTTCAATCTCAGAACCGGTTGAAACCGGTTTTGAAATTTAAAGTAATTTTCTTTTAAAATCTGAAACCAAAATTGAAAAAGTAAAAACTAGGCCGGTTCTGGATCGTCCTAAGTTATACCATGCAAAAAAAATCACGTAAGAATATTAAAATTTGAGAGAGATATCATTTGAGAGAAAGAACGCCCCCATACACTTTACGTTATCATTCGGGACTTTTTACGTGACTAGGGTGGGGTCTTAACTAGCAATGTGATAGTCACTTATTAAATATTCAATAATTTCAAGCGTATTTACACGGCCGATAATTAATTGAAAATTTAACTATAATTAAATATGTATTCACCGATGATGGATTTATTCGTGTGTATCATGTGACTCCACAATTTTGTGTGCTCATGTGAACATTTCCATCTTGCGCTCCACTTTGCAACCTTACCAACAAAATGAGTGAGAATGCCAAGCTGGGCATCGTCCTCGAAGCTTAAAATAGTAGAGCACTTGGGGCTCTCAACCGTGTTCCGGGTTCGATCCCCGGTTTGGTCATGTTTCACTCTGTTGGTTCTAGGTTTAACTAGCAATATGATAGTCAATTATTAAATATTGCTAAAATTTTACTGAAAATAATTAAGAATTACACACTGTTAAAACCATTTTATGTGAAATTATGGAGAATCTACGGGTAATTCCTTATCTTAAGTTGTATGTAAAATTACAGTGATTAGAAAAACCCAAATTCCGGTAAATAATAGAGAAATTATTCGATAAAATTACAATAGATTCTGTAAATTAACATCACTAAAAATACGCAAAACTCTGTAAATTTATTTTTAATGATAATATTTTTTTTTTAAATCAGTAAAGTACACAATCTTCAGTGAAATTTTTAAGTATTTTGAACTATTTTACCATTTTTTTTACACAATAAGTTTCTAGCCGTCCTGGTGTTTGAACCGAGATCTCCCCCTAGGGTACACGACATTTCGGTCCCGCCACTTCGGTCCCGCCATTTCGGTCCCGAGACATTTCGGTCCCTGGCTATTTCGGTCCCGAGACATTTCGGTCCCGAGACAATTCGGTCCCAAGACATTTCGGTCCCGAGACAATTCGGCCCCCAGCAGCTTTGGTCCCTTGCCATTTCCGTCCTTAGTCATTTCAGTCCCTTGTTATTTCTTTACTCGCTATCTTATAAGTCGGACTCTAATTGTTGTGGTCCTGCCAAATGGTATACGCTCAACATTATTCGGGCCTTTTTTTATTTATTTTTATTTCCCCCCCCCCCTCCCAAGTTTTTGAAAAGTTGAATATAAGAGTCCGATAAATTTAAACTTTTGTAACTCGTGACAATGAAATCACAGCGAGCTAAAAATTTTGTTTGGTGTGATATAAATTTAGGGGATATTCTCTTTTGCTTTTAATAGTATTATTATTAATCAGAATAAATATTTTAAATTTTATTATTAATTATTAGTATCAGTATTTTATATAAACTTCTATAAATTATATAAACTAAAAAGTATTTTATATAAACTGCCAAAAATATTTTTTTGGCTGTTTACGTACATTTTTTAGAACCTTTAAATTAGCATTAATTAAATAATAAAAAAAACTGTCCTTATTTTTTCCCTTCCAATTAGTTTGATAATAAATGCCATTAATATTTCAATTAGACAGTGTTATACAAGTTATAATGCATACATATTTCCTCAAATCACCCGTCTATAACCTCTCCTTTAATAATTCAGGAATGAGATATATTTATTGAAAAACAAATTTTTTTATTTTTCTTACTATTTTTATAATACAAAGTTGCATCTTATAAATTTGTTTTCATAAGTTACTTGCCATTATTAACATTGCAAAAGCAATAGTGATTTCGTAACTGGGCATGCTATGAAAAAAATTTGTTTTTAAAAAATTGCCTCCGCTAACCTTTTTTAATAATAATAATAGAATTTATTGATTGCTTTTTTAACAGTCTTCTCACGCCATGAAGACAATTTTTGTGAGTTAATTTTATTGAAACTGGGCCTATTTCATTCTAATAAGATAATTATTTTTTATTTTTATTTACATAAAATTTATATAATAATATTTTAAAAAATAATAATATAAATATATATATAAAATATAATATATAATTTAATAAAATATATTAAAATGTAATATAATAATTTTTTAACTAATTTTATTTTAAATTTTTAAGTGACAAAACTAAGCTTCTATTTTTTTATTTATTTGTATTACCTTTTCACTCTTACTTTCCCAGAAAAAAAAATAATTCTTATTTAACTGTACTAATTGTTTTAAATTTCTTTAGTTTTAAAAATACAATAAATAAACAAGTAAAAGATAAATTTCAGTTTAGAACTACTAGGAAATATTTTGATGTATTGAATATAAAATGGATTATGTATTGAGCTTATTTTAAAATAAAATTCATTATGTAAATTAACCATGTTATTAATAATAAATATATTTAATAAAATATTGATTTGGTTTTTATATTAAAATTACTAACTGTTTTGAGAATTAGGATTACCAATTATCATTAGGATTACCAATTATCATTAGGATTACCAATTATGATTAGGATTACCATACAAAATTTGTGTGAATTATAATATTATGGACAAGAGTTATACGTGTTTGCAGTTTTCGGACATTTATAATCGTATTATACTAAAATTTTATGGCCTTCGGTTTAAAACTCTGCAATGTGCCCTATAAAATTATGTCTTATTTCACAAAATTTCAGTTTGCAGGAGAAGGGACCGAAATGTCTTGGGACCGAAATGTCTCGGGACCGAAACAGCTAGGGACCGAAAAGTCTTGGGACCGAAATGGCTAGGGACCGAAGTGTCTCGGCACCGAAGAGTCTCGGGACCGAAATGTCTCGAGACCGAAACGGCGGGACCGAAATGGCAGGACCGAAATGGCGGGACCGAAATGTCCTGCTTCCTCCCCCTATCCGTGGCCGAGAGGTTGTGACCTCTAAATATGTAGACGGTAGATGCAGGATTCGACCCAAATTGAGACCGTCGGCCTAACCGTTCGGATTTTTCCGTGGTTTTCTTCGAACCTTGGATTCCCTTGCGTAAATACGAGTTAGGTTCCCTTAGAAAGACCCCCCATGGAGAGCATACCTTCTTTAGGGCCTATATCCTACGTGTAGATAATTGGCCGACATAAACACAAAGCAAACCCGAGACCTCTAAACAATAGAACACCAAACTGACTGGAGCTATCGATGCTTTTGTTATTTTGTTCAAAATATGTGTTTTATGATTTAGCAGGGAAAAATCGATAAAAATCCTCACTAACACCGAACGGATGACTTTAACCTTTCTGAATTATTCTAATAAAAATAAATAAATAAATAAACTTAATTTTCTTTTAAAATATTTCTAATAAAATTGCAAAATGATTTTATAAGTGTTCACTTTGAATTATACATTTGAAGGAAGATAAAAATATTTTTTAATAAAGACGAAATCCCAACAGGGACTTAGATATAAGGGAAATATCGGTAAAATGATGACTGGGATACTCGGTCGAGTACATTTAACCGAGAACTACAGCTGATATTCAAAATATTAACATAATTACTTTTTTTCACAAATTCAAAATATCATTTCGTAATTTAAGACTTTTAAAGCAAATATGCAAATTATATTTTTATTAAGAACTTATCATTGATAAAACTTCTTTATTAGTTTAAAATCAATATTATTTTTAAAAAGATTAATTAAAAAAAAATTTTTTTGAAAAGTCAAAATTTTAGATTATTTCTTATTAATTACCCTTTAATTATCACCAATTCATAACTGCTGACATCATTGAATAAATTCAGATGAATTTATTTAAAATCGGTATTATTTTTGTAGTTTGCTTTTTATTTTTTATTTTTTTTAAATGGGTCATGTGAATCCCTATTAAACTTCGTACGGTGGATTTGTATTGGCACTGTAAAATTCAATGTTATATTGCGAATAATTTTCATTGTTTGCAATCAAGCATTAGTAAAACAAGGTAGAACCCGTCGAATTTCGACGAAAGAAAATATTTAAGGAGATACTGATTCACTGATTTATAATAAGGCTACAAAATAAGTTCCAATAAAAAATACACCTTATATTGGTCATCTCTTAAAACTCTTAATGCACCTTATATTGGTCATCAAGTCTAAGTCTTAAACAAATAATAATTAAACTATTTTTAATAATATTTAATTCACCGGATTTTATAAGCGACGATATTTTTGAAATAGTATGCGTATTTTAATTTCTATTTTTTTTCTTTCAATTTTAAGGGAAAATGGGATGATTCTGTTGTCACAATTGCAAAATTGGTACTAAAACTATAAAAAAATAATATCTCAGAAACAAATTCAGATACAGCTCTCAAACAAATTGCATTTAAAAGTAATTTTTTTTCTCTATACAACAGTATAAAAATTTAAAATGTGCAATGCATAGAAGTATAAAATTTGCAGTAGCAAAAATTGCAAAACCGAAATTGCATGGGAAAGTGTTGCCATTCACAAAATGACGTATGCATTACGCACAGATACGTTTGGCCTTTATAATATAGATACTAATACAATATTCAAAAAAGACAAAATTTCAAAATAATCGCCAAAATGGGGGCCAAAATCCAAAAACATCTGCTAGAGATGACAAGAAACTGATGCCTATATAGTTTAAAAAATCCGTTTTAAAAGTGTGCGATTCTTGCACAGAAAATGAAAAGTGTTTGGATTTCTACACTGACAATATTAAGATATCTCCATAAATTTAAGTATGAATGTCGTGTACCGAAAATAAAACCTCTAATGATTCCAAAACAAAAGCGTATACGATTGAATTGGTGTACAATCAAGAAGTTTATGGAACAAAAAAAGATTGAAAAAATATGTTATTTAGGGATAAAAATATACTTTGTGTTTCATACGGTAATCAAGATGTCCGAGTTTGGAGAACTAAGCAAGAATCATTTGATAAAGAATGCCTTAAAGCATCCGTAAAATTTGCTGCTAGTGTCATTGTTTGGTGTTTCAAGAGTATACAAAGACCTGTAAAATTATGCATCGTCTACAAAAAGGTTAACTCTCAGATATATCAAGAAATTTTGGAATATTAGTACATGGTTTCATCATCAGAAGATTTATTTGAAAATGATTTAATCTTTCAACATGATTTAGCCTAACTGTATGCATCGATTTCAACTAAGAATTTGTTCCTTCATTGCACATTAAGGTGCTTCTTTGGCCACGAAACTCACCAGACCTTAATCCCATCGAAAACTTATGGTGTACATTAAAGAAAAAATTCGTAGAAAATCCTTCTTCAAGTAAAACTAAGTTAGTGGCACGTATAAAGTCTGTTTCAGCTAATATTGATAGAAATATTTGCAAACACCTTATATATAGTATGCAAGATCGGTTGTACGCTGTTGTGATAGCTAAAGGGGTTGCTACGAAATATTAACTCCAAATTACTTCATATTCATAAGGTAATATTGTTGCGCAAAATAAAATATTGTTACATTTTGAACCAATCCAAATTTTATGCTGATATTTTTATGTGTTTCAAAAAGCTGTATACCTAATTTGTTGTACACTGTAAAAAAAAAAATTCAAGAGGTTACTAAAAATTTTTTAGTAAATTTGTATTCCACAGATTTTTTTAGTAACCATTACGAACTTTTTTTTTTGCAAGTGAAACATGCATTTCTTTTGTAAACTGAACAAAAGAATTTTTTGTATAACTTAAAAAAATTTTAGTATGAACCATCAAGCAAAATTTAGTAATAGTTCCAAAATCATTTTTAATAACCTTTACGTGCGCCCGAAGGGCAGGAGCTTCTTTCGAGCTGCATCCAGACTTCTGAAACGATAGATTTTCGGCAAAACCGCAATAGATGGCAGCACCAAACATTGCTATCTGCTCCGATAGGATTTTCATAATCTCTTTATTAACGAGTACTTACACTACATACATTCGGGGTGTATTTGGCTCTGTCCAGCATCGAACCCGGGACCTTTCAGTCTGGAGTCCGTTACTATAACCACTATGCTATCAAGGCCACACCAAGTGAGTTTTAGTAATAGCTATTAAAAATATAAAACTATTAACTCTATTCGTTGCTAACTTTTTTCTAGTAATTCTTACAAATTTTCTAGTAACCGACTAAGATTACTAAACATTTTTTAGTAACTACAAGAATCACTAAAGTTTTTTTAGTAGATCGACCCTTTTTTTTTACAGTGTACTGTATTTTATATTCTGTAAATGTTAAAATCTTATCTAAATATTCCAGATTTAATTTATAAGAAATTTAATTGCATTTTTTTTTTTAGCAGAGAAAAAAAATTAAAAATAATTTTTTCTTATTATTATTTCTAAATTATTCTAATATTGTAAATTTGAGCTGTAATCTAAATCCACAGAAAGCCTCGGTTTTTTTCTGTGTTTGACAGAAATTTTTAATAGTGCATTTCTCAAACTTAAAAACTATCCTAGAGGCTTTATAAACCATAAAATGCGATATTACTTCTAAATTATAATAAATTTCAAAACTTTTCTGTATATAGTATAATGGTAAAATAAAGATTTTTAAGTCTTTTTTACATTTAACTATTTTTATTACTTAAGTCGTTTTTCAAAATATTTCTAATAGTTAAAATTAATTTTATAAAGTTTTACTGAACATCTGCGGGAGATATTTTTTTCTCTTAGAACATAAAGTTCTTCATTCTTTCCTTTTTTTTCAAACACAACACAAAAATAAAATAATCTTCTTCCTTGAAGTTCGTCCAAGTTTATTAAATATTTGATTATATTTTATGATTTCAATCAGTATAAATGGAAAGGTTATTTCGTTAAGTGTCTATTGGAAATTTCGATTAAAGTTTCATTTCTTTTCAAATGAAAATAACTGAAGCATAAAAAAGTTTTTTAATACGTAAAAAACTGTTTAATCTGATATAAAACGTTTACCAAAGAATATTTCAGCATAACTAAAATTTGAAATCTCATTAAAAATTTACATAAATAATCTTTTGAAAAATGCATATTTTTAGTGGAGTTTAGTGCGTCTGTTCAGTAATTCTATAGCGACAAAAAAGCAGTAATTTTACTTGAGATTGTTAACGTACTGGTAAGTCAAAAAAAAAGACACACGAAATTTAAAATTTTATATTTCAATAGATAGAATACTGTGAAAATAAGATATTTCTTGATAATTATTTGAAATTTCTATTGCAGATCATATTACAGAATGTTTAGGGAAAAGAAAAGAAGAATAATTGTCCCTCCTCTACAACAAAAACAGGCGGTTGAAAAGGTCCAAGAATTCTATAAAAAAATTCAGAAACTATGAGCTATACACTGTGAAACATTTGTGTAACTTTACTCCATAAAGTTAGGGGCAACCAAGCTTCCACAAAGTTGATGGTGCAATAACGATAATAGCGTTTAACCAAGATAACCAGAATAACATTACACTAATATGTAATGTTACAGCAGTAACATACGTTTAAATTACACCATTATATAAGTGAAAAAAAATCACACCATAACACTGGTAGCAGCAAAGCTCCCACCAGTTTTGTGGAGTAATGCTACACAAATGTTTTACAGTGTAGGAGAACAAGTTCCAAAGAACGGGAAGTATTACAATAAGATATTGATATGCCCAGAATAATTTAATTAGATGAAAAACAAATTTTAATCACTTTTACCTGTTTTATTGTAGGGCAAAGTTTATTGACCAATAGAATAAAAATAAGAAATTTTAATTTTGTGCAGCAAAAATTATCCACTTGGAATAATGAATTTGACTTTCACGAAGCATTCGATATTCATAAAATTATATTTAAAGTAATGTTGATTGTGATTTTGCTATTCTTTTGTTGTCGAATTGTTGGAAAAATTATACTAGGTGCGCAAATAAGATTCTGGGTTTTTGATCCAAGAAAAATAAAAAATTTTAAGAGAAATACATGGTTTAGTGAAAGTATCGTCCCTTACTAGCTGCACATTGTGACTATCACTCTGAACATACATTAATACCATGACAATGCGTTTTTGAACAACGCGTTTTTCAAACCAAAATTATTTATCCAATCAATTTTCACAATCTTCGAAATTAGACAAGTGTATTATAGCTTAGCTATACGCCATTGACCAGAACAAGCGATAATCGAAAGGGACCAGGTCTGCCAAATATAACGGGTGTGGTAGCAAATCCCATTTCAACATTTTAGTGGTGTCCTGGGCGATGAAATTGCGATAGCACGGAAAGTTGTAATGCTCTAATATCCTTGTTTGTGTCTCTTGTGCCATTATGAAAGTTATTTGCGAAATTTATGGTTCAAATTAATTATTTGTTATCGGTAACGATACCCACTGCCAATTTCGGTCGGTTTTAGCAGCTCATAGTACACGATTCCTTTCTGGTCCCACGAATCGTTGGGTATTGTCATCTTTTTGAAGCGATTTGGCCGTGCCGTAAGATATTGATGCTTTCTTAGGGGAGAGCCACGATTTTCTGCATTTGGGATTCTCGAAATAGGTCCAATTTTCATTGCCAATAATAATTCTATGCAAGGAATTCTTTCGTCTGTGCCGCAAAAGCAAAATTTCGATAATGGCTCTTCGATTTTTTATCTGTCTCTCTGTCAACTTACGCGGCACTCATTTTCCTTCCTTTTGAATTTTTTTCTTTGACATGTAATCATTTGGAAATAGTTTGGTGAGTCATGTTTAATTCTTCCGCAAGTTAATATTGCTTTTTTGTTATTATCTTGCTCCAATAACGCTTGCAGATCGACATCCTCAGTTGTTTTGTTTTTCCGGAGAAATCGCCATTTTTAATACAGTTAAACAAGTCTTCACGTGTAGTTTCCGATGGTGCATGCTTGCCGTAATCCTCTTTAACAAATGACATCCATCAGCTGTAATTTTTTTCAGATTAAACAGAAAAGTAAGACTTCCCGCAAACGTACTTTATATGGCACAAAAGTCAACACATTTGTTATTAAAAAAAATATTTTTGCGTTGCGATATAAAATAGCACTAGTAAATCTGCAGATCAGGAGCCTCAACGTCAGCTTTGCACATATTTTTTTTAACACACTTTGGGTAATATTCAACTTCCAAGAAACTGTAATTTAAAATTTTCAATATACGTAATTATTTATAAGAATGAAATAAGAATAAGAAATTTTCAGCCATCTAAAGAGTTAAATTAAAAATTTAGTTATGTTAGGATATTCTGAAATTTTCATGATCTATTATTTTTGTTTTTATTATAACATAGCAGATTTCTTCAGGAGGGCTCCGCCCCCTGAACCCCCTTAGTAATTTTGTAATTTTCTATAAATTGTGCTAATGGTTATTGTACATCTTGCATTTCTTTATACATTTTGATTTATAAGGATAAGTAACAGTTTGAACAAACATTTTCCATTATCCTCATACTTCTACATACCTGCCAACCACAATCACCTAAATCTAAAGTATCAAGAACTTTTGTAAGTGTAAACTCAGTAATCCAGAGTTTTACAATTTTGTTTGCGAAAAAAAAAAATTCATCGTATTTTGCGGCAGTTATCGCGGAACAGACAGACAGACAGAAGAACAGACTGACAGATGAAAAACAATAAATTTCGTGTCTCCAAAGTAAGCCTTCACTAAAGTTTCGGCAATGACGGCATTATTCATGAGTTATTGATATCCATGTTTCTTGTATTTTTAACGACTACTATAAAATACCTGTTTTTGTTCAACTATGACATCATATTTTACCAAGTGAAATAGTTCTTAAAAATATATTATTTTTTATTTCTTTTACTTCTAATTATGTCCCCATTTTTGTCAGAAAAATTCTTATTAACGAACCAAATATCCGTTTAACAAAAAGTACTATATATTTTTTAATTTTAATTCTGACGTCATACGTATTTATTTATTTTTTCTTAGTTTAATTATTCGAATGGAAATTGCTCTATTGAAACTTATTGCCGTTGAAAAAATATTATTCCAAATTTTGATTTTTTTGGCAACAATAAAGGTAATTGGTTAAATTTTATCTAAAAAATCCGTATTAATTCTGTATAAAAAAGAAGGAAATTTTAAATTATTAAAGAAAATATTTGAATAAAATTAATAAAACATAGCCTATGTTCTTTTTTGGGCTATGTCATATTCATACGCAAAGATACAAAGACATTGATTAATCCATCTATTTTGATATTGACTTCATTAAAATTTTCGTACACGCTTTCAAATTTATAACATTATAAGGATAAGGATTAAGATGAACGGTTGCTTAGCAACCATTAAGAGAAAATAAAGAAAATGAAATAAATACAATTGAAATAAGTAAATCTCTAAAACAAATTAGTTTATATTATTGGAATACATTTATAAAAAATCTTCAAAGTTTACAGTAATAATATTAAAAATCTGACAAATGCGTAGACAAAATTTTTTTATTCATTTATCATTGAATTCCATTAATCAAATATGTCATTTTCCCTCAAGGAAAACAAAAAAATTGAAAATCATTGGATTTGCGTAGAAAAATATTTTTGCGCAAAATAAAATATTCTATATTTACCGAATGAATCAATCAAATCTAACAAAAAACTATACAGCTTAATCCCAGTGCCTCACCAACATACCCACTTAATTTCAAGCGAATCGAATGCTTTTTGCGTCAGTTATCGCGGAACAGACAGACAAAATCCAAAAAAATTCGTGTCTCCAAAGTAAGCCTTCACTGACGTTTCGGCAATTAAAATAGATTATTATTAACAGATGGTCAAGTTATTATAAAACATAACATCAGATATATATATCATCTACGTGTGTCGTTAGCGTATGTCGTTTTCTAAATTTTACTGTAATTCTTTTGGCCAATAAACTTTATCCTATAATTGTCTTCTCCTACATATAAGGTGCCTGTACCCAATATGGACACCCTAAGGAAAATGTATTTTTTTCACCCCCCCCCCATGTACAAGTCAAAGGACTCCAAAAATATGTGACCACAATTCTTGGAGTATTGACTATCATTATTAAAATCAGCGACCTTGTAATTATTCTGGTTTAATTTAAATGATAAAAACAAAAAAATGTTTACAAGTATCCATATAAGGAACTACTTGTCCCTATTATGGACAGGTGTTTCCTTATTGACTTTCTACACAGTGTGTATGGAAGAGCCACTTTTCCAAGGAATTTTAGAGGAGAGGGAATAAAAAAAATGTATCTTAAAATATTCCGAGGAGGAAGGGGGACAGTAAATATCTTCAGAACATGCATTTTAGAAAGGGGGGGGGCATTCTCGGTTTTTACCCTTCGAAGACCCATGCAAAGCCAACCTTAGTTACTAGTAAATATTCT
The DNA here is from genome assembly GCA_964019185.1 of Maratus speculifer. Taxonomy (NCBI): domain Eukaryota; kingdom Metazoa; phylum Arthropoda; class Arachnida; order Araneae; family Salticidae; genus Maratus; species Maratus speculifer. The sequence continues at coordinate 330,933,151 of OZ025296.1, read as the reverse complement.
GAAGTAATATTGTTGGTTTTGCTTAGATTTATTGCATCTGTCTGCGAATTTACATCTATTATTACTCAGTCCTCACAGCATGGACAAATAGAAACTTTTTCACCATGGGCAGTATGTCCCACATAATCCTCATGAACATATCTGCCACATATTATGCATGACCGCATGTTTGAAAAAGCATCAATACTGCAAAAGAAGCAGTACAAGCTCTCCTTTGTTGAGGTTGTCATACCATTGGTACCTACGATTTTGCCAACAGATATCCTACTGGGGGGGGGGCTTCTTTTTTTTCTCCAAGGGTTTTTTGGAGAAAGGTTTTTGGAGGATTGTTCAAATAGCATCTTGTTGAGCAAAGATTTTACTACTTTGATGACTTTTCAAGTTATTGCTTGGCAACGTTGAATTTTCTTCTTTCTTACAGTTGTAGTCAATGGGGACATAAGCTGTCCATATTGGGAACCGGGCGTAGTTTTACTAAATCTAGTACTAAATGAATAAGAAAAATTATTTTAAGCAAAATATGCAATAGCAATCGAAAATATGTTTCATCAGCTTTCTAAAATACTCCACTTTTATAGTTTTAATGTAATTTTACCATATCTAATAAGAATTTAAGCTTACAAGTAATTAAGATCAGCACATCTCGAAACGACAAGTTTCCTCTTAAATGGAGAACAGCGCGCTTTTTTACACTTTCCAGACTTAATTATCTTTTCAAATGCTTTTCTTCGCGAAAATGTTTAGCCATCTCTCGATCAAAATTATTACCTTTAAAAATATTAGGGGTGTCCATATTGAGAGCCCTGTCCATATAGGGTACAAATACCTTATTTGAGCAAATTTCTTTTCCAAGCAATCACATTTTGCACTGATGAACTAATCCAAACTAGTTTGCAACAAATAAAAGAGTTTTTGTTCTATAAATGTTTTTCTTTACCTGATTATATAACGGTAAGTATTGTTGGCAAAATTTGGCCTGGAAAGCAAGTGATAATATAAGACATCGAACAGGCCGTAGCAAATGGTATAAACTGATGGCCATGCTCATGAGATAAGAAATTGCAATGGCTTAGAATTAACTCCCTATTCATGAGTAGGGGGTTTATCGTTCTAATTTTATGCAGACTAACCACAAACTTTTTTATCTCTGTTTTTATCAAGTTAAAAGAGTACCAAATGTAGAACTTTAACTTGTGATGATTCTTTTTCACAGCTCGTACAAAAATTACTTAAAATTTTCAATTCAGATAAAAATATATAAGAAATATGTATGTTAGATATTAAATTATAATACACTGCGTTTCATAATGATATGAACACCTAGTAATTTTGTGATCTTGGCAAAAATTCATAAAATATTATCAGAAAACTCCGTTCTGGAGGTAATAACAGTAATTTTATTTAAAACATAGCTGTAAAAGAAATATAAAATTTTTAATTTATTGAAAATATGAATTATGTAAAAAAAATGGTGCTGCAAAAAGATATGAACATTCATGGCAATTATCCGTAAATGGGAATGGAAACTGTACAGGAATATTGAATGCACCTCCTGAAAGAAGAAACCAAAATATGCAAATTAGTTTAACATATAAAGATACTTCGCAGGCTATGATATTTCAAAACCTGACGATAGAGTAAGTTCTTGAAGCATGAGTCGTACAAACGCTTTAAGTTGTTTTGAAAACGGAAAAATTGTGACTTTTAAGGATCAAGGACTTTCGGTTACAGCCATCGCAAAAAAATTGTAAAGATCACCTTGTGCAATATTTATTTCTTTCTTTATTTATTTATTATCTAAAGAGAATTATGAAGGAAAGAAGTATTCGGAATGTCCACCAAAGCTGTCTGAAAGGGTAAAAAGAGCCATTATAAAAAGAATGAGCTATAAAAAAATAACTTTAGGCAAATTTTTAAGATATCCATTGACAGTAGAGTCAAAAAGAATGTTGTCCAGAGTAAGTCAAGTGCTATAGGATGATGAAGTACAAGAAAAGAAATTCCCAACCACGCATGACTAAAATGCATATGCAGGATCGCCTGGATTGCGTAATATGAAACTGGAGATCACTGGATCACTGGAAGTTAGAATATTAAAGAGTAATATGTCCCGATAAAAGAAAGACAATTTGGACAATTAGGATGTTTTGTCTCTTATTATTAACAGGGCCTACGCAAGAAATCAGAAATCATTTTTTTAAAGCAGCAGGGTGGAAATTTACTCATGGTTTGGGTTGCGTTTGGATTTCATGGTGAGATCAACGCTACGTTTGCCTCCGGCAGAATGATTGCATTAACCTACCAAAATTTACTTAGAAAACTTGCTCCCATTTGTTGAGGAAACTGTCGGACCTTTCTGGACGTTCCAACAAGACAGAACATCCATCCACACGGTAAACAACACTTAGGTTTCTTAATAATGGTGTACATGTAATCCCATGGTCATCCATTTCTCCTGATTTATATCTATTGGAAAATGTATGGAGCTCGCTTTTTAGAAAATTTACGCAAGTGGAAAACACTATGCCAAAATTTCAGGATTCTGATATCAGGATTCATTCCGGATTCTTCTGACATCTTTTACTAGAATGAAATCGAACAAACCATATTAAAAAGCTTGCTTTCCACCTTGACTGATCGCGTATTTATTACAATAAAATATTTGGGTTTTACACTGGCTATTAATCTATATTTTTCGCCGATGTTCATATCACTGAGGAACACCTCAAAATGGAAAATTTCAATTTATTTTAAGTATAAATCGCTGTTTTAATTATATTTTGTTAAAAAATAAAATGATTTGTTCTATTTTTAGTAGTTATTAGACTTCAGTTCATTTTGCAACATGTTATTATTTTTTATGCTTGAAAAATTGGTTGTTCATATCATTTTGAAACCCAGTGCAATAATCAAGGAAAAATAATTTTTAGAAATTAATGAAAATATTTAATGCGATGTAATTTTACTTGCAGTTTAAAATCAGGTTAAATTTTGATTTAAATTGCGCAGGATTTATCCAACAAGTGCTTTCTTCTTGACTTTTGATATTATTCATTTGTGAAAGTAGAGACTCAAAAAAATAATAAGTTGCACAACGGTTAAAATGGCAAACGCCATTCTCTTTGAATACTCTGAAATAAATTCAAAAATATCGTAAATTTATCATCGGAATTTAGAAATGTCTAATAGTTCTGAAATAACATCCTTGAGTGAAAAATTTTTGAGGTTATAACTAATTAGATTGCAATATAATAAGCCGCAATTAAAATTTTTCAATTTCCATTTAATAGAAATTTGAAAAGATCAGTCATGATTTTGTGTAATTTCAATTTGTTTTGATTTAGAGCCACAAAAAAATGGTGTGCCAAAACTATTTTTTCGCCTGCCAAAAGTGGCATGTACTTTTTAATGCTGAACAGTGTTTAGCATCACGTAAATTACCGGTTATTAATACTAATCTTTCCTTTAGAACGCATCAATAAACCGTGTCTAACTGTGCAAAATATGGTATAAAACTAAAAAGAAAAAAATATTGTTTTAGGTAATTTTTAAAAATTCCTTTAAAAATTTACTTAATTTTTATTTATTAGAGTATTATATCATTAAATGAGAGGCGGCTTAGACAGAAAGTTCAGTGTTAGTCACCGGTGACCAACGTGACGCTCAGTGTGTTAATAAATATATTTTTACGTTTTAATTGCTTTTTTCAATTAAAAAATTCAAATTCAAAATTTCAATTACGAAAGAAATCATAAAACCAATCCCCTCATTATTTTATTAATTTTTATTCATTAGAGGATTATACAGTGCTCAGCAAAAGTTTAGACACTGGTGTTTTTTAACCTTTAAATAAAAAATACGAACACGTGAGTTTTACAAATGGCCATACTTATTTTCAAATATATTTTATACAATGTAGAATAAAAATCTTGGTTATAATATATTATAATACTTAATTTAACTGAAAAAAAGTGAAATTTCCATATTGCGAAAGTTTAGACGCTTTTTTGATTTCTAGCCAACTGTTCGTGGAAAATGCAAATTTCCAAGTTATGATGTCACATATCTGAAGTATTTAATTGTACCTCGGTATAGCATCAGCTAGTGAAGATGCCGCGGGCTAAAAATATTCAATTAGATGAGGTAATTGAAGTAGGAACGCTGAAATGGAAAGGGAAGACTGTTGCAGAAATTTCGGCAGCATTGAATCGTCCAAAGTGGTCTATCTATGAAGTATAGTCTAAGGATGACTCCTTCAAAACAAAACATAATCTGGAAGATCTTGTGTGATGAGAAAATGAGATGACAAAAGGATCCAGAAACGGACATTTACACAAGTAATGATTGCTAATCACATTAAAAGTAGGTCAAAACTTTCTGTGTCGACGGAAATGATTCTTAGATGAATTAAAGAAACAGGTAAATCAATTTACATGAAAATTATAAAACAATTAGCTTTAAAATACCGCTGTAAATTGGTGAGAATTCAATTAACTTGCAAACATACATCATATGGACCCAAATGGTACGCTATGATACTCAGTAACGAAAAAAAATGAAATTAATTTGAATGGCCCAAACAAGTGGGCATACTATTGGAATGACTTAAGTAAAGATCCTGGGACTTTATTAAGTCGACAAAAAGAAGGTGATTTTTAAATAATTTGGTCCTCATTTAACATTAATGTTCGTGTATCTTTGGAGTTATACATTGGTTGCCAAGCAACACAAGACTACGTACATACATTGGAGATTAATTTTTAGTCATTTGGGGAACTTTTACTGATCTAAAGTATGGATTTTAGCATCTATTCATGGTGCATACAAAAGAAGAACTTCGTTTAACTCTGAAAATACTATTGATCTCAACTGGCCGGCGTGTAGTTCTGATCCGGACCCAATCGAAAACTTTTGTAACATCATATGTCATAATGTTTATGCAAATTTTTTTATAATTCTCTTTTAATGAGATTCGAGCTGCTGTTGAACATGTTAGGTACGAAATAGATCCCCAAGTGACATAGCATTTAGTTTTTTCGGTGAAAAGTCACATTCTTGCACTAACTGCAAACAATGCGTGTGCAACTAGATTTTAATTTGTAGTTTTTTTCTGTAAATACACAAATTGTCTATACTTTTGCACACATTGTTAATTTTTTTTTTTTTTTTTTTTTTTTTTTTTTGTCATTATATTTTATGTAAAAGGTAAAATTCAAAATTTATTGTGTGTGAAAAAAGGATAAGTCACAAGTAATATATGACAGAGGAATTACAAACATTCGGTACATACTTCTGAAAATAGAAGCGTAATCGATCATTGTCTAAACTTTTGCTGAGCACTGTATCCATAAATAAGAGGCGACTTAAGCAGGAAGTTCAGTGTCAGTTACCGGTGACTGACTTGGCTCTCTATGCCTTAAAAATATACCTTTACGTTTCAATAGACTTTTCTTATTAAAAAAATTCTAAATCTAATCCCCTTTTATGCACTGGAAGATAGTCGCAACATTTGAATTTTGACTTACATAGACGTTCCCGAGAACCTAAACATCGCGAATGTTAAGGGATTTCTGTATATTTTTTTATTCAAATAACTCTTCACTGTACCGTGTTCTATATCTTGCACGTGCCTAAAGAAACTTTAATTCTCTTTATCTACCATGAATTTGGCCAATTGGTTCGCTCTAACTGATCAAGAACTGTCTAAAGAATGGAATACTTCTTACTTAATCCATGTAAGATAGCTGCATTTCGCAAAAATTAGAATTCGTTCTTCGGAAATAAAAAAAAATCCGATCGAGCTATTAATGTATCCGAACACCTTTAAAACGCAATCTTCAATGAAAATATCGATATTTCATTTATGAAATAATATTAAAATAAACTTATTTTTCTGTTGATTTCTGCTTAACTTGCACTGTTAAAAGTAAAGGTGACAAACCGGTGCCATTTGGGACCTGGAGGTGAAACGGCGGTGCCATTTGGAAACCTACGGTGCATCAGGGGCTTGGATATGTGGTTGCAGTGCCAACAGGTCTCTTACTGGATGATTGGATCTAAATATGGTGCCATGCACTTCGTATTGGAAGCAATGTGACACTTTATCGGGTGACTGAACCATGGGCATGCGCTGTGACGTCTCTTTCTGTTTTCTGTGACGGCAAGTGAAATCTATGGCTATGAGCGAATGAAGGTGAGCTCGATGGCCGAGCGGTTAGAACGCTGAGCTTGTAATCAGACGTTGTGCGTTCGAAACCGTTGAGGGCCAAAAGTCAGTTTGTATATTTTAAAATTTTTTATTATTGGACACTCTGGATTAAGAGTGCTATCTTTTCACTCTAATTAAAGGTGCCATTCTGGCTCCTTTAAGGGTGTCGCCAGTGAGACAATCCTTTCACCCCTAAAAGGTGCAATGTGTCACCATTAGTTTTAACAGTGTGTGTCTTTATCTTTATAACCAAAGTTACAGCCATTTAAAGTTACAGCTGTTACAGCTATTGTATAATTGTGATTGAAAGTTATTTTTAGCTTTTTCTCAAAATGGAGTTTTTCAGATTTTTATTGCACTCAAGACATCTTAAAAGAAAAAACTATGCGTGATATTTCACCCATAGTTTTTTTATGACATTTTTACATGAAATTTTCTGTACGTAGTTTTCAAATGTCTTTTAAAGGAACAGACTACACTTATGATAGTACATTAAATAATTTTATATTTAACCTCGTATACATGACAAAGTATAGACAAATTTTACGATTTTTTCATTACATTAGTACTTTAACTGCCATATTATGTAAGATTGAGATGTGATTATAATATGTGCTAAGTCCTGGAGAAACTTCTTCGATTTATTACACAATTTACAAAATGTCAATACATTGTTTTAGTTTTGTGTTATTATGTTTTGCAGAAATTTTAATTTTTTGACATAATTTTGACTATTTTTCTCTTATAAAAAATTGTTTCTGGGTAAATTTTTTTATATTTTTCAAGCTTTTAAGGTGGATGGCTTTAAAAAAAAATGGATAACAAGAGAAAATTTCAAAAAATCATTTTCGATTTTGATTTTTTGATCACCATCGGAATACTTTGGATTGAGGAACTGAATACTTAAAAATGTTAATATGAAGAAATTTGCAGAGAGTTAAGTAGATAAAATTAACTAATTTAAATCCACTTAATTGCAAAATATAGCAATACAATATTTAAAAACCCTAATCGTGTACATAGAATACACGCCATAAAATATTTTTAAAAATTTAATTTTTTTCTCATTATTAGAGAAATATATAGATTCCAAATAATTTTTTTTTTTCGATAAAAATAATAAATTATCCATTAAGTCGTACAGTGAATAGTTAAAACCCATCCATGCATTAAAATATTAAATTCTTTTGAGTGATTATTTTTTCCTACATGAGTAACATTTCAGAACAATTCCAACAAATGCCAATAAAAGCTATTTAATTTATCTTCTAATTTAAATGGAGGCATTAGTTTCAAAGGATGAAATTTAAGTAAATAAAAATTTTCATTGCCGAACATGCTACAAGTTGGATTATACTTTTAAATAAGTTTAATTTAAGAATATGTTGCAATTTTTTGAAAGGCTTTTCTTTGAAAGTTTTGTATGGGTCTAAATAAGTGTTTAATGTTTGGATTATTTAAGATTTTGGAAGAAAACTGTTAGAGAAGTATTTTATAAAAAAGTGTAAACGGTAATTCATTTACAGTACTTTAATTAACAATGATGTTTCGTCTAAATTCTCAGGATTTAATCAGTGATCAGAAAAAAAGAGTTTAAACTGTTTCTTTTTACAATGCTGATAAGAAAACGATAGGTTTTTAATCCTTTCGGACCATTTAGTATACATATGCATTTTCCAAATGTACTTATTGGATTATTATTTCTCAACAGTAAAAAAGAAAATTTTTATTTGGATTATTTAATTAGGAACCTTGTAAATATCTTTCTAATTGCTTTCTAAATATCTTTATAGATGAATATGACAAAATGTGGGATTTTGTTTATCTGACAAGGAAGGTCTCCATACGAGCATACTCCAAAAAATCTGAAAAAAATACAAAATGCTCTTCTCCTAAGGATGTATACGTTTATAAAAAAAATTCGGCTGAACCGAACTGTGTCCATTTTTTACCGTAAAAAATGACGAAAATATGATTATAGAGACTTTTCTATGTAAAATTGTTAATTTTTGAGGACCTTAAAAATTAAGTTAATTTTCATGTAATTTCATAGCATATGTGTGTCAGCATACTGACAGTGTCATTCTAAAAAAATTTCACATTCTTGTCTTTTTAGGTACGTTCGTAATTATGTAAATACGTAGCACCTATTGTTGTCGTTCAGTCCGTCCGTCTGTCTGTCTGTCCGCATATAACAACGCAAAAACTACTCAACTGAATCGCTTGAAATTTAAAATACATAATTATTACATAATTTTGTCGAGTCATTTCAAATTTTATGAAAATCGGATGCATAGATCAATTACAGGGACAATCAAAAGGATTCCGTTACAATACGGTCAATGGGAAAAAAGTTTCAAATGCATTTTAATGGTGTTACACTCATTCGAACGTAATAAAATTGATATTCATCTATAAAGTACATATAATAATATACATTTTGTATAATCTGTGATGCAAATAATATTTTTTATTGATTTACAAGGCCACACAAAAATATTCCATTGCATAATGGTATAGGGAACACATTGTTTGGTGCGCATTTTAATTGTAATTATTTACAATTTTATGGGATTGATATATGAGAGTGATATTTTTAAAACTTCGTTATCGTACGAACGCACCTCATTTGTTACGCTTCACGTGCAATTTCCAACTTGTTTTATTTTTAGGTCCTAAAATTTTAATTTTATTTAAAAAAGCATGTTTTCGATATAGTAGCTAATTTAATGTAATGTTCAGTTTTATTTGTTAATTTATGAAAGCCAGGAAAATGACGTAATAAAAGACTACGAAATTTTTTCAAAGGCTTTAAATACATTGTTTTCAAAGAAATAGCTAGAACATCTTGCTGATATCTATGATTTTACTACTTCTGAACTGAATTATGTCAAAAATATGATGGATTACTCAGCAGCTCCATATTTATCCTTATTGAAGAACTAAAATAAGTAGTCCAGGAAAATGATATCCATTTTCAGAGTCAGTTATATTTTAACCCTCACACTGACAAGCCTGTGCTAATACATTCACTAGACTTCAGATTTCCCTGCAATATGAGCCAAATTTTAAATAATATAAATCTTATCATACGAATTGAATATTTCCAGCTGAGCGAAAAATTGCCGAGGCCGGGAATCGAACCCGGATACTTGGCTTACAAGGCCAATGCTTTACCTGTTAAGCTAACCGGGTGACGACCGGCTGGGATTTCTCGCTCAGATAGCCTTATTGGCCATAGCATCTGGTCTGTCATTTAGAAGGCTCGGCAGAATAAGCCGCAGGTATTGGAACTCCATAGAACGATGGATACGTAGATATACTATTATTTTAACATAATCTAACTGATTGGTAAAGTTATCATACGAATTGAATATTTCCAAACTGAGCGAAAAATTGCCCAGGCCGGGAATCGAACCCGGGTACTTGGCTTACAAGGCCAATGCTTTTAAGCATTGGCCTTGTAAGCCAAGTATCCGGGTTCCATGCACAGTTTTATGTAATATATTCTTTGAAGGAAAAATATTCATATTTATAAAAGTAGTAGAAAATTTTTAAAAGTTAACGTTTCAAAAAATTTAAATTTCATTAAAATAGGCTGTTTTACAAGTTTTTTCTTTTTAATTAAATTTTATTTTTTGTATTAAGTATTGTGCCTCCATATACATTACAGCATTTTTCAAAATTAAAGGAATGGTTTCCAAGGTACTGTGTCCTCTTCTTTGAGATTTTTTTCGAAATATCATTTACAGGAATTTCGAAACATGTAAATAATTAAATTTTGTACCTTTCTAAGAAATGCTTTTATTGATTAAAATTACTTTTTTAATCTTGAGTGGCAGGGGCTATATTTTATCCCACCTACGAATAGTAATAATTTGCAACAGAAAAAAAAAATAAATTATAGTTTTGATGAAAAAAAAAAAAAAAAAATCACAAAATTGCTTTTTCTTATTTTGAACTATTTTTTTCCAAATTTTCGGGGGAAGTTTAGAATTACAGAAACGTAATGCTTGTCCCTCAAAGGGTTAAAATATTTTTTACCTCATTTAAAACGTCTTTATAACTGGATCTATATGTGTATGACTAAAGGTTTAGAAATTAGCTGTTATACACTATTGAGAATCCTGTATATAAACATATTTTTCTAAAATAATATACTATTTGGATCGTAAAAACATGTAACAGGTTTTTTTTTCACTGAGTCACGAAAGTTATGGTTCAAGTTTAAATAAAATTCTAAGTAAAATAGTGCTTTTCTGTGGAAATAACCGTGTTCTGTACCGTTTAAAACTAATTGAAATTAGACACTTTATTAAAATCCTTTTTTTTAGTGCGAATAGTATTCATGTAATCTATTTTGTATTTTATTCACTAACAGCACATTTTATGCAACAATCATTATTATTCTATGTAACATTACTTTCGTAGAACCAACTATTTTTATTACTCGAAGTAAATTGTTGCGAGATCAATATGTACGTCGTACATAATATTGGAACAGGAGCGATATCACAGAAGGAAATGAAACTTCTTTACTTGTGGAAATATTTGTTGATTCCATACTTTATTTTATGTTTCAGATTTCTTATTTCAAAACAAGATAAAAATGAATGATGAACCAATTTTCCGATAAAGCTGTAATCCAGAAAAGAAAAGGTAAATTCAAATGGTATGTTCGGAAAATATTCTCTAAATACATGAGCTTGTCAGATGCCGTAAATAAAATACATGGAGGATCAGCATCTAAAATTCGTTCTATATATATATATTTTTTCATTATATAAGTTATTATCTATATTATAAATTACAAACGCGTCTTTAAGTTAGGCTGACATCATTTTTCTACTGGCAACACCAGACGATTAAATTTAGCATCCTCGCATTCTATAGGAAAAATCTTATTGTTCACGCCACTATCTTGTAAATTTATTAATCGTATTTCTCTGCAGTATACATAAATGAAGCAATATACATTAAATAAAATGATAATGAAGATTACTGATTAAGATTTCTGGAAGAAATAATAAAAAAATTTCCCTATAGAATGCGCTTCTTGTTCTCGCTGCGTAATTGTATTAAATTAATTTTTAATGTATTCAAAATAGATTAAAAAATTGCGCATATAACCCGTTCGCGGCGAACGTTTTTTACAAAATTTTTAACCTTTTATCACCGGTTCTTGAAAATAGAATTTTTTGTCTAATTTAACTGAAAAAATGGCCTGATTAAATAAACCAAAGTGTACAATAAAAATAATTGGTGGAGTGGTCAAGGAGGACTAATTAGACAAATAAAAAAATGAATCCCCGCAGAAATTTAGGATTTCACAAACGTTTCTACATATGTGTTGCAGGATTTATGCCCGGGATGCGCAGCGATTCGGTTAATGCAATTTTTCGAAATTCTAAACATCTCACATTTTTAATTTTGACATCGTCAAGTGGAGAAAAAAAATACTTTCAGCGCAATTTGTTTGAAACCTTCCTCATAGTTTGCCTCATAGTTAGCTCGAATGTTGATTACATAATGTTGATGATGTTTTTGTATTATGAATCTATAGTTTATCTGAGATATCTGATTTTCTGAAAATGTCAATAGATTAAGCAAAAGTGCTGATTTCACCCTAGAAGTCGAAATGAGCTGTTAAATCCAATGCTTAGACATTCATATTAATAGAGTCATTTCGGGATTCAAATTTTCAGTGTATAGAAAACCAATAAAAGAAAATACTGTTATCCCACATCAAACGTCGTTTTGAAAAATAAAATTTCTGCATTCTAATCATTTATTAAAAGAGCATTTATGATTTCTTCGGATGACGATTTAAATAAAGAAATGGAATTTATACAGAAAATAGCATTTGAGCATGGTTTTCCAGCTAAATATATAGATAAAATAGTTCAGAAGTACAACGCTCTTCTGACCTCAGGCCAGCAACAGGATAAAAATCAGCTTGTGGTTTACAGGGAATTTCATTACATTCCTCATATTGTCGAAAAGATAAAAAAGATCACACATAAATATAATATGAAGTTTGTCGCAATTGTACCCCATTATCTCATTGACATCGTTAGCAATAAAATTGACAAAATTTCAAGGAACAAAAATCTGGTATATATGAAATACCCATCTGTAATAGAGATTTTTGTGAGGGTGTAGTTTTTGTAGCAGCTGTTATTTTATTAGAATACTTAGAAGAAGCGTGATTACGTATAGTAGTCCAGATTCGGATGTACGAAAAACCCCCACAATGATTGCTAAGTTATTCTTTATTCAGACATGTATTACTAGGGGGGCACACATACAGTACTCGGAGAAAATCTCCGAACAGCGATTAGCAACTTCACAAGACGAGAGCAGTGAGTCAAGTGGCTTCGTACATAGCAACAAACCGCCACTTTTGGCATGATAGAAAATCGCCAACATACACAAGTTCGCCCATGCACAATGGATAGTATACGCCAAATAACAGTTAAAATGCAGCCAGCAAGATCAGAATTCAATTTGGTTTCCCAGCTGGGATGGAAAGGAAAGGTTGCCAAACGATAAATTGTTACACGTGTTGTTATGTCTAAACACAGAGGCACACCGAAGGGACATCAGATTTTACTGCGCAGATGTTAAATTCTTTTTAGGGTTTTGTCGAGAAAATAAAAAGAAGCGTAAGCATAAATTTCAACTGCGAAACAGAGATGATCTCCTTATAAGGTAATGCAGAATTGCTTCGATCGGAAATAGCAGACATCAGGAAATTGTTTTAAACGGTTGAATAATATGTGAGTGTATTTCTCACAGATAAAGTTATGCAGCTGCCGATTTTCGGTTAGAGAATTAATAAGCAAGAAAAATGGAAAAGGAATGAAGGACAACTTAAAACTAATTTTGAATTGAACAGAGACGGGGGGTGTAAAGGAATAATTTAAGAAAAAAACCAATATATAACGAAATAATCGTTATATATATCACGCGAGGAGATGAAAAAGGGGGGGCGCCCAGCGCTCAGGTGACAATCGGCCGCAGAGTTTCCTTTTATCAGATGGAATATCGAGGGGAGACATTCCAAAGCAGTTGAGATGGAGCACACAGGGGAGGAAAAGGGGGTGTCCAGCAAAGGAATTTCAGGACGGGAACAGCGCTGTACTTTTCGACGTCGACCGCAGGTGACGATGGGGACCTCAATTCCACATCGGTTGACACTTAGCAGGCAAGACTAATAGCAATTACAATTCTCCGAAATGCATCACATCCACAGGAAAGTCGCAGTTGATTGTACCCCCCTCCATATTTTTTTTTTTTTTTTTATGTGGGGAAAAACGAAAAAGTCAAACGGTACCAGTTATTTTTGTAATAGAGATTCTTGTGAGGGTGTAGTTTTTGTATCAGCTGCTATTTTATTAGAATACTTAGAAGAAGCGTGATTACGTATAGTAGTCCAGATTCGGATGTACGAAAAAACCCCACAATGATTGCTAAGTTATTCTTTATTCAGACATGTATTACTAGGGGGGCACACATACAGTACTCGGAGAAAATCTCCGAACAGCGATTAGCAACTTCACAAGACGAGAGCAGTGAGTCAAGTGGCTTCGTACATAGCAACAAACCGCCACTTTTGGCATGATAGAAAATCGCCAACATACACAAGTTCGCCCATGCACAATGGATAGTATACGCCAAATAACAGTTAAAATGCAGCCAGCAAGATCAGAATTCAATTTGGTTTCCCAGCTGGGATGGAAAGGAAAGGTTGCCAAACGATAAATTGTTACACGTGTTGTTATGTCTAAACACAGAGGCACACCGAAGGGACATCAGATTTTACTGCGCAGATGTTAAATTCTTTTTAGGGTTTTGTCGAGAAAGGAAAAAGAAGCGGAAGCATAAATTTCAACTGCGAAACAGAGATGATCTCCTTATAAGGTAATGCAGAATTCCTTCGATCGGAAATAGCAGACATCAGGAAATTGTTTTAAACGGTTGAATAATATGTGAGTGTATTTCTCACAGATAAAGTTAAGCAGCTGCCGATTTTCGGTTAGAGAATTAATAAGCAAGAAAAATGGAAAAGGAATGAAGGACAACTTAAAACTAATTTTGAATTGAACAGAGACGGGGGGTGTAAAGGAATAATTTAAGAAAAAACCAATATATAACGAAATAATCGTTATACCCATCAAATTATCAAATAATGTTAAGAGAGTCTACATCAGTATGACAACACGTAAGCTTTTACTAAGAATTAAGGAACATCGCAGGGATATTATACATAATAAACAAAATACAGCTCTTTCTCGTTTATACTTGGCAAACAAAAATTGCCGTATTAACTCTGAATAGGCTAAAATCATAGCTCCGTGCAATAATTCATATGAAAGCAAAATTAGAGAATCTATCGAAATCATTGCACGAGAAAATAAACCTTGTGATGATAATTTATCCTATAATATACCAAAAATATGGCATAACACCATAAATTCTTAAATTTGTATCTGTTTGCAGTATTTAATTTTTTTTTCTCGCGTGTAGATTGCAAGTTTTGATTAATTCCGATGTTATTTTATTAAAAATATTATCACTCACTCAGGAAGCAAACTTTTAGTCATTTCACCATTATATTTTTCTGAACACGGCTTGAAATGTTGATTTTATATTTTATTTTATTTTATTTATACGAGTTTTTATTAAAGTTCTTGTTTTGTGCTCCAATAAGCAAAGTTTTCAATTTTTAGCAAATACGTACTTAGTAGTAATTAATTCCAATTTTCAGTTAAAAATATTTTTCCGCTAATATTCTCTAACCAGGCAAGCTAGCGTCGAATCCCCTTATATACAGAGTGTCCCAGGATTATTGGGACAAACTTTAAGGGAATGTAAGGGACATCACAGGGATTCAGATTTGCATAGTAATGATCAGAAACGTTTTCCTGGCAAGATAGTGAAACACAAAACACAAGAAAAAAATGATACGAACAGAGAGAGAAAACATGTTTATTATTTTTTGTGCTGCAAAAATGCCGGGACAATGCTGGAAAGTGCTGATGACCTTCTTGATATATTGAATTTTAACTGGCGCATTTTTACCCCTTAATCCTCCCCCCCCCTTCCCAATCTTGCCTCTCTGTAAAACAAGCTTTTCTCTGCATAATTTATGTATTGTTGAAGGAGATGGCAGCAGCAAAATAATGTACAGAGTTTTGAAATTTCATTTTATGTGCAAAAAAAAAAAAAAAGCCGAGTCCGTACGCATTGATTTTTTTAAAGTATACTACTTCATTAGAAATAAGTATTTTATGTAAAATACAATGTTTTTCGATAAATTTATCGGAATTTCGTGATGCAGTTGTGATAGAATTAATCTTTATATTAAGGATTTCTGAAAATTTTTGCATTAGGTATTATTATGCAGGGACATGTATATTTTAGTTAGCTGGTGATTTATTTTCTACAGGGTGTGTTTTGTCCTTTGTTCTTACTGAAGAAGTAATTTGCCATTTTACCTGTTTCTAAAGCCATCTTGGAGTTAGAATAATCCTATATTTTAAAAAACGGAGTATTTTTGTCAAATTTCTTTTTTGTCTTGCATGCACAATTTGTTTTCCTTGTGAGTCTCGTATAGCCATACAAATCGGATCATTTTTCCTATTAGACAACTTGATTCATATGTATATTATAAAAAGTTTTTTTTTTAAGTTGTTGAATATCTGGACAAAATCTTGTCCTCTAAAATTTCTCAAGTGGCTTGTTCGAAAATGATATCGTTCCGAACCGGTTTCTCTCTTTAAATTTCAGTTTCTTTTTAACTGTAACTGTATGAATTTTTTCTATTCCAGTTTGATGTACTGAGTAAGTATATCTAGAGTGTGTTACACTCAGTGGTGTGTGATGGATGGTAGATAAACCGATGAGTTTAAACGTACACTTTGCTGCAGTTATATAGCAGTTTGGTTAGTATTACATGTTAAATAATTAAATTTCCAGCAAATGTTGGGGCTCCACCAGTGGTTGAGTGGTTTCGCTCTCAAAGCTGGTATACGGGAAGTACTGGTCTCGAATTAAATCAAGCCTGTCGGCCTAGCCGTGCGGAGTTTTCCGTGGCTTTCTTCGAATCTTGGGTTATCTTATGTAAAAATACATTAATTCCCTTAAAAAAACACCCACGGAGGGCACTCCCTCTAGGGCCTATATCTTTCGTGCTATATAAGTAATCGGCTGTCATAAGTAACACACAAACCAGGCAAAGATTGGAGGTAAATGTATATATCTTTAAGTTCAGCATTCAAGATGAATGAATAAAGGGAATTATTATTGCAAATTAAATTATTTCTTCAATGTGCTATATATTTGACATCAAAATATAGACCTTAAACACTGCGTTTTGTAACTGTGCTCTATTTCCATCATCATTTGAATGCACACACTAAAGTTAATTTACGCCCTTTCTTTCCTTAATCGGGTATATATAAGTATGTCTTTTGTAAGTAACAGTTGTCACTAACTTTTACAATACAGAAGATTTTTTTTTGTCACATTTATTAATATTTTGTAATAATATAAATTTACATGTTCACCTAAAGCACAATAAATCATTGCCATTATATTGTAAATTTATACAAGAAATCTCTATAACTATCACGTATCATTTCTTTGAACTTCGTAAAATATTCTCCACAAATTGTCTGCATGATTGACAGAAGCTATAATTTTTTAATTGATATACATGTCATTTTACACAAAAGAAAACGAAATAGTAAAAGTAAAATTATTCGAAATAAATTTTGACAGAATTTATTTCTCAAATTTTGGTAGAACAAAAGTTAATTCAGTGACATTTGATGATATTTTTGGCAGCTGACTATCATTTGTATTCATAAGCATGAAATATTACTGGCATATTAGACATGCTCTTAGATTTACATTATTTCCACTGATGAAAAATGGAGTGAAGAAAGTTGAAGGAGTTACTTAAGTGATGAGATACATTTATAAAAAGAATAATGTTAGTTTTTAAAATAATGGACATAAGTATGATTAAAAGGATAAGAAGTTTTAAAAAAAATAACTAAAAGCATAACAGCATTTTATGATAAATTGTTTTCTTGTGTTTGACAAAAATGTACGCGAGCAATAAATGCATTCAGCTATATCACTACAACAAAGAGAAGAAGAGAGAAGTAAAAATTTTTCTTTATTGTTCACTGAAATATTATGCTTTGATTTGTCATTCCTTTTCAATTGTTAATTTCACATTATTACATTACTTCGTTTTTAACAGAATATGTTAGTTACAAAGAAAATAGATTGGTTTTACAATAACTTAAAAAAAATAATTTACTGATGTTACTTTTACAATAACTTAAAAAAAAGTAATTTACTGATGTTAAACCATATTTACCAATTTACACGACAAGTAAATATATTTCCTTATAATTTATTACTTGTAACATAAGAAGTATTCTTACACGTCAAGTAAGAATATTTCCTTTAGTTACCCCAAAAATAGTAAATACCAACTGAATACATTGACAGTAAAAGCGCTAGTATGTTAAAACAAGCCATTATCAAATCTGTTCATAAAAAAAGTTCAATTAATAATTGCCATTATATTGTATTTTTTTACAAGAAACCTCTTAAATATCACGTATGCTTTCTTTTTATTCCATAAATACTTCTCTCAAATTGTTTGCATGATTAACAATAGCTATAAATTTTTATTAATAGGTATGCCATTAATACAAAACAAAAGGAAATATTAAAAGGAAAATGACTCGAAATAAATTTTGGCAGAATCTATTTTCCATAACGTGGTAGAACAAAAGTTAATTCAATGACATTTGATGATACTTTTCGCATCTGACTATCGTTTGTATTCATAAGCATGAAATATTACTGACATGTTAGACATGCTCTTAGATTCACATTATTTTCACTGGTGAAAAATGGATTGAAGATCGGTGAAGGAGTTACTTAAGGAATGGGGTACATTTGTAAAAAGAATAATGCCAGTTTTTAAAATAATGGAAATAAGTATGATAAAAAGGATAAGAAATTAAAAAAATATATATCCCTAAACGCACAACGGTATTTTATGATAAATCATGTTCTTGTGATTTACAAAACGTATGCTAGCAATAATATATTTAACCATACCCCAGAAAAAAAAAGAAAAAAAGAATATTATGTAAAACCTTTTCGTTATCGTTCATTGAAATGTTATGCTTTGATTTTTCATTCGTTTTCATTTGTTAATTTCCACATTTATCACGTTAGCTTCGTTTTTATCAGAATCTGGTTGTTACGTTTTAATGAGATTACTTTTAAAATAATTAAAAAAATTAATTTACTGATTAACTAATAAGAATGTATTTATTAAAATACAACACATTGCTCAATGGTGCACAAAACAAGACTTTTAATATACATTTGTAAAATTAAAATAAAATAAAACTATCAACGTTTCGCGCCGTCTTCTGCGGGCGTCTTCAGGAAAATATGATAACGTAAGGACTAAGTTTGCATCTTGATAGAGAGATAATATTTCTAGTAAATTAAAATCTAAATGAATTAAAAGTTAAAAAATGTTGCCACATACACGTGAGTAAAAATTAAAATATTGCAACGAAATAAAAACTTTAAGATTTTATGATGTTATGCTATATTTTTGGTGTATTGTAGGATAAATTATCATTGCATGGTTTATTTTCTCGTGCAATTATTTCGATAGATTCTCTTATTTTACCTTGAACTGGGTTATTGCACGGAACTAAGATTTTGGCCTCATCAAAGTTAATACGGCAACACTTGTTCTCCAAGTAGAAGTGAGAAAGAGCAGTATTCTGTTTATATTGTTTAATATCTCTGCAATGTTCTTTAATTCTAATTAAAAGTTGCCGCGTAATCATGCCGATGTAGACTTTTTTAACATTATTAGATAATGTGATGGGGATTTCATAAATACCAGATTTTTGATCTATTGGAATTTTGTCGATCTTATCTGTAACGATGTCAATGAGGTATGGAGGTGGAATGGAGACAAGTTTTATGTTATATTTTTCCATAAATCGATACCTTCCATTATCATATTTTCCTGAAGATGGCGCGAAACGTTGATAGTTTTATTTTATTTTAATTGTACAAATGTATATTAAAATTCTTGTTTTGTGCGCCACTGAGCAATGTGTTGTATTTTAATAAATACATTCTTATTAGTTAACTTTTATGGTGCAACTATCCTGTGTATATTTAATTTACTGATGTTAAATCTTATTTACCATATTGTATTACTTTCTCGCCAAAAAATATCTTTACGTGACAAGAAAAGATATTTCCTATGGTTTACGTCAAAAATCGTAAATACGAACCTAATACATTTGACAGTGATAATTTATGATAAGCAGTAATTTATATAAATATCAAAGCTTTACACTTAGATAGCTCTGATTTAGTGCATATGATAACCATAAATTATTTCAAAGTAATAAAAACTAATTTTTAAGTTAATAATAATAATATATATGTAATAAACATGTCCAACAAATCCCCTTCCCTTTTATGTTTTTATTTTATTTATTTATTTTTTACTTGTTTATTAGGTACACAAAGGCTGCGGCCTTCACGATCTAATGGACCCATTTGAACTTTAAAACTCCATACTCCACGTTTGTTAAATTTATGTTTAACTATACTAAAACTTTCCTTTGAAGAGGAAGCATTAATTTTTATTTTGTTTCCATCCTAATTCAATTTTTAAAACTCTTCTAGTTTTTTTTAATATTTATTTCAATTACAGTTCAATTATGCCTTAATTATTTTTTTTCAGTTTTATTGTTCTATAGAAGAGAGCAGTTTTGATGGTTCAGTTATTCTGATAGTTTTTGGATTTTTTAAAATATATAATAAAGAATTATTCCAAAAATAATCGATACAAGGTTCTCACATGCCATATTGAGACGTTTAATGCAAATTGGTCAAATAAAAACATACAAAGTAACAAATCACAATAACATGACACTATGCATTTATTTTAAGATAGTAAAAGATGCTCAACATGAACACCACCCCCAGGTATTAGAGAAGCGAGGCGTGTCACTAGGCCTGTTAAAACTAACAACGAAGGTCTCCATACTGGGCATACCCAGAATTTTATGAAAAAAAAATACTAATTAAAGTACTTGTGTATGTAATAAAGGATCAGTCAAAATTAGCGGCGGAATCACATTAGATATTGTGTAAAAAAAATAAAATATTTTCGAATATTTGGCGTGAAAAGACTAAAGAGTCACTCGATTTGGCGAGCAGCCCTTTTCCTCGCCAAAAGCAAACGATTATAATGAAACTCAAAAGTGTTGAATATTTAGTTTGCGTGTAAATGGTATTTAATGAATTTACACATAAACAATGAGAGACTTTAACATATTATATACTACATATTATATATATATATATATATATTACTCGTTGAAGTAATTACTTAATTAATCGCTGGAAAAAATGTTTTCATAGCTAAAAAAAATCATATTGAGAAAAATTATCTTCATACATTTAAGCGTATTCAATAATAAAAGCCAGATGTTTCCATGGCAACAAAATCCAATCAACAATTCTCAATTGGACTTTCAGCTTGAAACAAATTTAATTAAATTTAAATTATGAATTTCGTTTTAAATCTCAAATTTTGATGATTAAATTTGAATATAAATGCATATAAATTTCGATATAACAAAATTATACTTAAAATAAACTAAACTTTACAAAACTAAAGTTATTTAAATAAAACTTATCAAAACAAGTTCAACTTTTTTTTTTATTGAAGTGTATTGACATAAAGTATTTTTTTGAAATTACATTCCATTGCCAACCGGCGATAAATCGCCAAATAACGAATTTTTCATTATTTTTTTTACGGTTACTGAATGGAGGTTCCGCCGAAATTTTTTTATAAACGTATATATCCACACGAGAAGAACATTCTGTAATTTTTTTCAGATTTTTCGGGGTATGCCCGTATGGAGACCTTCCTTGTAAGTATAGCATGTCGGCATCGATGCCACCGGCGATCCGTCGAATAGCATCTTTCAGTTCCGCCAATGTCGCTGAGACGCCTCGATATACACGAGATTTTATGTATCCCCACAACCATAAGTCTGCCGGGTCAAGTCTGAACATTATAGGAACCACTCAAACTTATAACTTCGATTTATCACTCGGTCTTTAGTGAAAGTGTTCATCAAGAACGTCTTGACTTTAGGTGCAAAGTGGGGCGGTGCATCATCCGGTTACCAAGGTGACAACAGGTAACGCATATATTTTTTGCAATGTAGGTTTAACGTGGTCATGCAAAACTATAAGTTACCGTTCTGCAGTGACTGTACAGATTTTCCAGCCGGATTAAGAACAAGTCTTTTCAAAAGAAAAAGGAATAAAAGGCATGATAAAACTACATTAAACAGTCTCATGAGGAGAATGCAGTGGCTTGGTCTGGTACTCACGATAGTTTGGCATTGTCCGAATACGAGTGTTTTACATATCAACTTTAACATGCAGTGAAAAAAAATATGTTTTATTCGTCCACATGACGTACAGCATCTATTGTGGATCTCGATCTATTTGTGCCTGCGCCCATGTAGCAAATTTTAGTCCTACCTATATATGCCAATGTTGAAGTGTCTGTGTCTTGTACAGAACAAATCCAAGATTTCTTGCAGAATATGTCGAATCGACGATTCCAGAATCCTCGTTATTCTCCCAGTTTCACGAGCATTGCTACGTCCGCTACTTCCCGTTGATGCCCCGGTTGACATTTCTTCCATGATACTTTTTGAAACTTGGATGCCATCTGCACTCAAGGATGGTTTTCCACTATCTAGACGAGCCTCGAAAATCCCCATTTCCTCAAAACGTTGTTCTAAATTCACTACCTCATTCAATGAAATAGAGCTTTTTTGCGCCTTTAAATCTTTCTCTGCGCAAAATTTTCTCAATGCAATAGTTGTGGATTTATTATTCCTGTAGGAAAACATTAACCAAAAGCGCTAGATCTGGTAACGATAGCGCGCTGCCGAGATAGAAGGACAATTCAATTTCTAGCCAGGTGTTTTATTGGAAACCTAATTTGCATAAAACGTGTTAGCACCTTCTATCGGTCACTTTTGGAATCATTTTTTACTATACATGGAAAAAAATTTCCAAATGTCTGATCAAGTCTGACCAAGTCTGATCATACTCACGCATATAAAATTTATTTTGAGCATTACTTCTTTTATTATTATTTTTTAAAGTTTGCTCGAGTTTATGGCAAAGTTGGTATTTTGGAGCGAATTTTTTTGAGTTTCAAGTAAAATACACTAGCTCTAAAAAGTTGAAATTTTATTTGCAATTTAAATAATATATATATATATATATATATATATATATATATATATATAACAATATTTAATGGATACATAAAAATTAAAGTAATATTATGTACTAACCTCTCTATCTTTCAATAGAACTTTTAAAAAATATGCAAGAGAAATGGAATTGTATTAAATTGAATCTAAATATCACTTTTACTATATAAATTTAAAAATCGAACTTATCAAATGCTTTATAATTTTTTTTATTACAAAGTTAGCATGACAAATTTTTAGAATTTAAAAAAATAAAAAGTAATCATTTATAAATATATATATATACATAACGTTTATAAATACAATGTTTTGGATTTACAGAAAAATGGTGATAACTTCGCTTATAATTGATTAAAAATGAATTTCTCTTACATATTTTTTAAATATTATATTGTAAGAAAGATAAGTAACTGTATAATTTTTCTTTTCCTTTTGTGTATTTTTTATATATTGCTATGCATTCTTAAAATATATGTAAACAGACTAGTCTTTAAATTGCAAATTTTTGGCAGGTTTTAGAGCTACAGTATTATTCTTGAAATTCTAAAGATTTCATTCCAAAATATGCAAAACTTATTTATTTATTTAGGAGGAAAAGTAAAGTATGTTATTATGAGCAAAATTATGTATCAAAAGATATTGACTCCCGTAATCAGAGGAAGTGAACGTGTATTTACAGCCTGCAATGTCTGGATGAAAGGTTCACGTAATGGAGCCCTCTAGTTTGACAGTTGTGAGTATAATAATATTACATCATCTAACTCTGACTGAAAAATATGGATGGTACCCTAGTATCAAACCAATATTGTTCCAACATATCTCTAATATTTCATTTATTGAAAATATTGCCCATATTGGTTAAATATTGACATTTCATTGGAAATATTTTCAATGAACTCCCAATTTTGTGCAAATATTGGCGTAGCATTGGGACTATTTCCAATGAAACCCCAATATTCCACAAATATTGGCGTTACATTGGAAATATTTCAAATGAAACCCCATTATTGCAAAAAAAATATTTGCGTTACATTGGAAATATTTCCATGAATCCCTAATATTGTACAAAGGTTGGCATTACATTGGCATAATATTGGCTGTAAATATTGACTAAATAAGAGCAAAATATAAACACCCCAATATTGGAGCAATATTTCATGCCAGTATTGCACAAATATGCCAATATTGCTCCAAGATGAAGCCGATGCTGGTTCAATATTGTTTGGATCGTGCAAAACTTATCTTGTGATTTATTTTGTTTTTAGTGTAGCGTTACACTCCGCTTCTTTTTATAATAGATATCATGCAAAAAAAAATAATATTCATGAAAATAGAATTTGCAATAATCTTATTCCTCATCCGATCATAAATGATTAATTTTATCTGTTTTTTTTCTTTACTAATCATAAAATATCAAATTTCAGCTGAAAAAATTTAAAAGAAATATTTTTAATATAAAATGTTGGTTTGAAAAAAAAAATATCTTCACATCTCAATGCTCAATTTTAAAACAATCTGACTATTTTAAAATAGAACTAGTTGGATGTGATATTCCCTAAAATTTCTACAATCGCTACTTTATGTTACCACAAAATTTCGCTATCACAGTACCAAAGCTAAATGGCAATCTATGCCTGTCACGCGAATTCTAATGATATGAAATTCCGGGTTTTAGTTCTTGAGATATGAGATCGCTAAAACCAAGTAAAACATGAAAAATGCCGCAGCATCGCCACTGTTAGGTGATTTACACCAAAATTTAATCTGCAATAATTTATGTCAGAATCTAACTGAATATAAAGTTTAAAGGAAATCTGTGCATTAGTTCTTCAGTTACAGGTGCTGCAGAATCCTGAAAAATACATTATAGCAATATCATCTGTTGGACGATTTACAACAAAATGTAAACAACACCAAATCATATTAAGTGCTAACAGAATACGAAGCTTTATCAAAATCCGTGCTTTATTTCTAGTGATAAAGTTATTTCGGAAATCGCACAAATGAAACACAGCAGCGCCATCTCTTAAGGTATTAAATATAAAAAAACGTCTATTTATCTCAATGATTATTTGAATCTGAAGTGTGCGGAAAATCCGAGCATTAGTTCTTGAAAAAGAGATACTGTGAACACCGTGAAAAATGCTGCATAGCGGCGGTACCTGAGGAGGGATTTATACCAAATAATAATCAGCGGTAATTTATATCAGGGATTACCTGAATATGAATTTTTATCAAATTATGTTCAATAGTTCTTGAGATAGAACGCTTACAAAATTTGCGCCACACTTAGACAGACAGAGTAAAAAACTTACAGACATACTTTTTGTAAAAACCATACATTTTGTTATCGATGACACTTAAAACTTGTAAATCCGTCGAAAATTTTACGAATACTTTCTTCTACTAAAGATAGAAGAAAGTAAAAAACTGAATTTTATTTCTTAAATAAGTGCAACTTTTGCAAAAAAGACAGAAAGAAAAAGAGAAAAAGAAATTGCACTAAATGACCTTACATGGATAATTGAAAATAACATTTTGTTTCGGCCAAGGAGGTCATTTGTATGTTATTTCTTAGTCATAAAGAAAACAAAATGTTGTTCCACAATAAAATGGCAAAATTATGCAGAACTTCCGTGAAGAGGAGTTAAATATATTTCATAAATGTTTTATTTCGGAAATAAAAGCTATTTTAAAGCATGAAAACGTCAAGTATTTTTTTTAATGGTGAACTATACAGTTGTTTCAATGTTTATGCTTGAAGATTTCCAACCGGGTTGCGTGTAATGTGTTTTGTAACTATCAAGTTAGATGAGATATCTGTATTCTGTAAAATATTTAGTTTATTCTTCAACGGAAATTATCACCATTTTTCCGTAGACTCAAAACATTGTATTTATTAAACGTTTTATATATTTTTTTATTAAATTGATTACATTTTTTTAAAAATTCTAATCATTTATCATGCTAAATTTTTAATTTAAAAAATTATAAAACAGTTGTTAAGTTTGATTTTTAAATTTACATAGTAAAGGGGATATTTAGTTTCAATTTAATACAAAAATTCAATCTCTTTTATGTATTTTTCAGAAGTTGTAGTTAAAGATAGAGAGGTTAGTACATAATATTTCTTTCACTTTCGTTAAATGTATATATATTATTTAAATTGCATAAATAATATGGCAACGTTTTATAGCTAGGTTATTTTTCTCGAAAATAGTAAACTATATAGTAAACTCGAAAAATTTCGCAGGTCAGAATTTAATCTTTTAGATAACGCGCTATATTTTGTCACGCGGGAGGTCGCGCGTCGTAATTTTAACGACACATGTTTTAACCATTAGTTACCCTGTTTCATTCAAAGATTTTTCTTAATAGTTATAATAGGACTAAGTTAGAAATGCATTTATACGCATATAAAATACAGCTTGATGGTAATAATTTAAGCAAACAGAAAATAAAATCTGAAATATACAATAGAATTCCGCTTTTCAGAACTCCGCTATATCGAAAATCTGTCTTTTTCGAAGAAAATTCAGAAAAATATCGATTTTGCAATCTTAAAATGAAGAAAAAGAAACGTGTTTGTGAAAAAACTTACATTTATTGTTACAAAAAGCAATTAAATAGGGATATACGTACATCCTAAGCTTAATAAAAACGCCTGACACCCAAATTTGGATTAAAGGATAATTACTAACAGTACATGTAGTCTTCAATTATACAATTATGTAGAATATTTTTAAATCACTGCTAAACACAAAATGTAACTAATTCACGCATACTTAAAAAGTAAAATGAGTGATTTTTTTCTGATGAAGCGTACTACATCGATTCATATTTATTGCTGTGATATTACAGGTGTAGTTATTATTTGAAGAGTCTTTTGCATAATTTTTAATCCTTAACTACAAGTTTTTCAAAACCGAAAATTTTCCTTACTTGAATCACGAAAATTCTCCAATTAAATAAGGTCAACTTTACAAATTAAAAATAACTGGTGGGAATAATTAAGAATTCTGGAAATTTTAAGTGGTACGTATACCAGTTACTCGTCTCCAAGGGTTTACTAATACATATTGGACAAAAAAAGAAGCCTAGACTCAATGGCGTTCGATCTCCATGGCAACGGTTAATCGCATTGACAAGAGTTTTTATTTTCGTTTGCCGAGCAAAGTTTCTTATTCGAAAAAAAAAAATTTGGCATCTGATGGATCCGTGTTTCTGCTGACGAAATCATTCTATTTCTACCGAGACTCTTAATTCTGTTGATAACATGGTTCAATTCGACATTCTTTCTGTTAAAAACATGTAACGTTTTAAATCTATCAAATGTTAAGTCTACGTAGTACGAAAAATGCAGAATTCATTCGATTTAATTCTATTTACTGTTCTGTTCTAATTCGCAATATTCTTTATTCAACGAAAGATTCTCGCTTTTGATGGAAGGTAAAATAAATTCATTCTTCTGGCAAAGTTATTTGAAAATCCATTCTGAGTAAAAGATGTAAAAAATTCAAATGCATTATGTCAGCCTTTTAAGTAACCAAACGAATAAGCAGCCACAGCTTTCAAAATTCGACAAGTCTGTTATTTTGTATGTGTGGTGTTCTATGGAAATAAATGTGTTTTATAAGAATGCCAGCCCATTATCGTTTCCGGTTTTCATGTTTTTTTATTGGGAGATGGGTAAGTACCTTTAAATCAATTTAATATTCTATTTATCCTATTCGATTTCTTTTACATTTTTTTTTTCATTCGTGTTTTCAAATTCGAAACTCTAAAATTTTATTCTTATTCGCACATTTTATAACCGATTCATGATTCTTATATCCACATATATTTGTAACGAATTTTCTGAGCACGAGTAGTATTCGCAATTCACTTTTGGTAGGGTTCCGTACTTATAAAGTGAAAACGGAACCATAACAAAATCACTCCCGCCAGGCACGTAGCCAGGGAGGGGGCTAAGGGGGCTGAAGCCCCTCCCGAAAGTCTGAGAAGTCTTAACAAAATTATCTTTATGATAATAAGGCATGAGATTCTTCCGAGGATCCGCGATTTTCCGCTTTTTTGTCATTTTCCGCGTTTTCCATTTTTTATATCTTCAAGGATCGCGGGGAAAAAAAGAGATTTTTGACAAAATATCACAAAAAAGCGATTTTCGTCAAAATATTGCGGAATAAAAGCGCGACTTTCGCCGAAAGGTCGAAAAAATAGCTATTTTCGTCAAAATATCTCGAAAAAATGGTATTTTCGTCAAAATATCGCGAGACAAACACGATTTTCGTCAAAAATCACGAGAAAAATGCGGTTTTTGACAAGACATCGCAAGCAAAACGCGATTCCGTCGAAAGATCGAGAGAAAAACACGAATTTATTTCATCGAAAAATCGCGGAAAAAGCTATTTTCGTCGAAAGATCGCGAAAGAATGCTATTTTCGTCAAAATATCACGAAAAAACACGGTTTTCGTCGTAATATCGCGAGAAAAAACGCTGTTTTCGTCAAAATATCGCGAGAAAAACGCGGATTCTGTCATAAGATAACAAGAAAAAAGCGGATTCCGTCAAAGGTTCGCGAGAAAAATGCAGGTTTCGTCAAAAGATCACAAAAAAAACTTGATTTCCGTCAAAAGATCGCGAGAAAACCGTGATTTTCGTCAAAAGATCGCGAAAAATCTCGATTTTCGTCATAAGATCGCAAGAAAACCGCGATTTTTTTCAAAAGATGGCTGAAAATGCACATTTTTTGAAAGAATCGCGGAAAAAATACGAATTTCGTGATAGAATTGCAGAAAATTTGCTGTAATGTTTTCAACAACTTTTTTGCGATTTAGTGGCATATTAAACATTAGCTTGCGTGTTGTTAATTGATGTTTTAAGTGAAAACATGTTAAAAAGTAAATTGGACGACTAGCTAAGATTGCTGTGCATTGCTTCAGAAGTATGAACTTAAAATAGAAACTTTAATTTCAGAACTACTACTCAACTATAATATTTGCATAAATGGATTCACTCTGACCATCTTCTCTTCCCCCTCCCCCCCACTCCTCCCTGAAAAATAAAGTAAATAAATAAATAAAATAAAACATGATTTAAACAAAAGTATTGACAATTTTGTTGTGAATAAAATAACCTTCTTAATTGTCTTACACTTGCGCTATTTAAAATAATTTCTCATTTTCCAATTCACGCGCTTTTCCTCTTTTTTTAGCACTTTCCAACAAAGTTGAAAAGTGCTTATGCATTCGGTTTGTCTGTCCGTCTGGCCGGATGTCCGGATGGCCGTCTGTCCGCGCTCAAACTCCCGTAAATATACTCGGATTGCTATGAAATTTTTATACGTTATTGAGGTTTACCCTAGCACGAACCCTATTGAAAATGAAGTATCTACCATGATTAGTTTATCTACAGAGAGAATCAAAAGTTTCCCATTACATTACGGCCTATGGGGAAAAATCGTTAATATACTCGGATTGCAATGAAATTTTAGAACGTTATTGAGGTTTACCCTAGCACGAACCCTATTGAAAATGAAGTATCTACCATGATTAGTTTATCTACAGAGAGAATCAAAAGTTTCCCATTACATTACGGCCTATGGGGAAAAATCGTTAATATACTCGGATTGCCATGAAATTTTAAGACGTTATTGACGTTTACCCTAGCACGAACCCTATCGAAAATGAAGTTTCTACCATGATTATTTTATCTACAGGGCAAATCAAAAGTTTTCCATTACATTACGGCCTATGGAGAAAAATCGTTAATACACTCGGATTGCCATGAAATTTTAGGACGTTATTGACGTTTACCCTAGCACAAGTCCTATCGAAAATGAAGTTACTACCATGATTATTTTATCTACAGGGCGAATCAAAAGTTTCACATTACATTACGGCCTATGGGGAAAAATCGTTTCAAAGGAATTTTAAAGTTGTTATACCCTGTCAAACATATTAAAATATGCATTCTATAAAATATAAGGTGAAAATGTAGCTATTATTCATTTACAGGGCCAAACAAAAGAATTCCATTAGATAATGGTAAGACATAGCGCAACCAAAGAAGTTTCTAGCCCATCAGCACACATATCTGGGTAAAATTTACCCCAATTACATTGTGAAGCCAATCTACAGATGTGAGCGAGCGCGCTGGCGGCTAAAAGTGCTATTTTTATAGTGAATATAGGGACATTTTGAGTGGTGCCGCGACAATAAATAAATAAATAAATAAATAAAATAAACAACACTGGCTCAGTTTACAGCCAGAAATTTAATCTAGTAATTGAAGTAAAGTGTATTCTGATCTCAAAAAAGCGAATTTTGTCAAATACAATTTTTGGACCTAAAAAAGTTTTTCGAGCCGCGAATTAAGTGACAGAAAATATAGTATTTGTCAATTGGCTAGATAAAATTAAAGAAAAAGTTAATGGAATCTTTAAAGTAATTGGAAAATATGAAATGACAAAAAATATTTTACAAATGTGTCTTTTTTTCTTTTTCTTTTTTTACTTTTGCAAAATTACAAAACAGCACCATGGGTGCACTAAATCTTGAACTGACTGGCGTAAAACCAGTTCCTATAATATCAATTTTTTCTCGTAGCAAGTCTTGTTTTGAAATTAAAATTGAGTATTGTTTTGATGTTCAGAACAATATGACTCAGACGATTGTTCGTCAAGAACTCGATATGAACCTACATTAAGGCAAGTAACTCAATTTGATATATTGCTATAT
Source organism: Maratus speculifer (assembly GCA_964019185.1). Classification (NCBI taxonomy): domain Eukaryota; kingdom Metazoa; phylum Arthropoda; class Arachnida; order Araneae; family Salticidae; genus Maratus; species Maratus speculifer. Next base: position 330,902,812 of record OZ025296.1, on the reverse strand, counting down.
AACTAGTGATGTCTTAGATGTTACCGCGAAGAGAAACACTTTTGGTTTTCTTTTACTTCCCAAAGAGCCATACAATCTTATAATAATTGTAGGGTGAAAACAAAAATAAGAGAAATGGATAAAAGATACAGAAATAGTATTTCCTTTTCTTAAATATTCTAAAACGCATTTATTGTAAACTTTGTTTTTTCATGAAAGAATAGGTAAAGAGCGATTACAAAAAATCAGGAAGACTAGTTTCTAAGTGTTTCAGACATTGGAAAAAGGCTAAATGTATTTTGTTAAAGCATATGCAATTAGATTTTCATAAACTGTATGTTATTTTAGCAAACAAATTTGAAATATCTTCAGGAAATAAAAAGTTATTATTTCATTGTTGGGTTTTCAAAGAGCTTCAGGAAAAGAAGAAATCAAAGCAGTTCTTAGATCAATACTTGAAATAATTTTATTTTGTAGAGCAATTTTGTAGAGCAAAACACATCACTTAGAGTGACCCCGATTACGATCATCTAACGTTGGAGAAATGGATATAAAAAAGACTGTTAGCTAAGAGCTCTTTTAGGTTCGAGCAATGTCTGGAGAGAATGAATTAAAACGAGAAATTATAAATATCCGTATAAATGCTATTTACTTCATTCCAGACATTTAGAATAATTCAAATATCCTCGGGTACAGTTACTGAAGTACTAATTATCAAAATAAGTAACGCAATCTGTTTTAGCTTAATTGCTGATGAAACTATGAACATATCACGCGCAAAATAGCTTGCCCTTTGTGCTAGATATGTGGGTTATTAAAAAATTCACTAATCCCAATAATTCGATTTTTTTTAAAAAGTTTTTATACCAATAAATGTCTTCTCTGCCAAAAATTCAAGAAAAGTAATGTTACAACTTTGTGATGAACTATACCTTGATATGTATAAATGCGTCGTATAGGCGTATGATGAAGCAGGCAATAAGCCTGGTCATGTTAGAGAGGTCAATTCTAGAATTCTTCAGACTATCCAAAAATTAGATACGTCCACTGTCAAAGCCAATGGTTAAATCTTGCCTTGTCCAACAGCATGCTGATTCCTGTCATCCGAAAGTATCATGAACTTGTTAAAACACTGACAAAAAGTTTTGAAAGTCACCTAAAGGCAAATTTAGCTCTTCAATAAGCAATTGCATCATATGCTCCAGAAAACAAAAGAAAATTACTTCTTTGCATTTGTGACACAAAATTTATCGAGAGTTATGAAAGCATAAATACTTTTGTTAAGCTACTTAAACAGATCAGATTTGCATTAGCTCAGAACATATTTCGAAAAACACACGGTAGATTCCATCAACAGCCGGAGCTTTTCTGGCAGTCAGGGAGAAGAATGATTTTTTCACAAGCCTGTCTGTTTGTGAGAAGGTTTTCTGCAAGACAAAGTCATACAGTTCTTCAAGAAAAATCTTGTGACATGATATCGTTTGTAACTCTTGCTAAAGATAGCTTAATTGTTTTACATAAAGATAAAGAAAAATGCAATAGAAATCTTTTGTGAGATATTTTATTGTGCGTCAAAAGCATCAAAACTTCTGGAAGATATTTTTTAAACTCAAATAGAGACCCCGAGTCTAGACAGAAAACACTTACAAACAGTCAAATTACATCCGCTGAAGAGTGTTACAATATCTCGGTCTTTATTCTCTATGTAGAATATCTTATTCAAAATTTAAAGGATCGATTCATTTCGAATGAAGACATTATAAGAGATTTCTCATTACTTCTTCGAGAATTTGCTTCACTGGAAAAGGCAAGCAAATAAGAGAATCTGTCGCAATATTTTCAGAATAAAGTGTCAATATAGCAAGTGAAAGCTGAATATCAATTAGGGTGTAAACGAATTGATAATGTTGACACCAACACAGAAGGCTTAAAAGTTTTAGCACTGTAATGTGACGTATTACAATAATATTAAACATTTACTGACATTCTTGGTTGAAAGCCCAGTAACAACAGTCAGTGCTGAAATAATATCTTTCGACAATGAAAATAACTAAATCTTCGCCTCGAAGTGTTATGGCAAATGAGAGACTGAGTTGCTTTGTAATGATTTCCATTCAGTGGCACAGTAGATCTTGATAAAATAATCAGCATCATAACCAATAAGAAATTACGATGATTACTTCTGTTGCACTAGTAAATTTATTGTGCCAAGAGTATTGCTTTTAAAAATATTATAAACAGAGAATGTGAAATACAAATATAATTTTTATGATTACATATGACTGTAGCCATTAATTCTTCTTTGAAAAAATAATGCGTGTAGTTAATTTCATTTATGGATCAATAGTTTCAAAAGTCCTCGCATTCGTAATGCCAAACACTCGCATTCTAATATTAATCCGGGGTTTTAAGTCAAATTACATTATTTGTCTGCCTTTCAATATTTTTTAACCTTTTCTCATGGCTCATGAAGGTCATCTCAAATATTACATTAGATTAACTTTTAAACACGATTATTCAATCGGTAAATCAATTATAACAGAGTAATTTATTCCATTTGAAATTTTTCCAAATGGAATAAATTACTCTGTCATCTCAAATATTGTTAGTTTGTGCTTTTTAAGTTTCACGAAAGTTTTTTTCCTAAAAACTCTTTCGGTGTCTGAACCGGTTTGGAAATTGAAAAAGCCCTTGAAAGTCAAAAATTGCAGCTGAAATTGAACAAATTAAGTACTATGTAACAATGTTTGACAGTGTCATCAAGTATTCTATCCACGAACACACTTTAGGTTAAGCCTTGGTTTTTTAAAAATTTTTTGTTGTTAATTATACAAAATACTTTTGTAAGACCAGAAAAAATTCCAAAATTGAGCCCCTCCCGAAGTCAAATCCTGGCTACGGGCCTGACTCCCGCGTCTGTCGCAGCCAATTTACTAATAAATTATGAAATGTGGAAAGCTCCAATTGGAGAAAGTAAAAAAGAATACTGACCCGCATATTTACAGATTTTTAAACATTTACGAATACATTTAGGAGGGCGGTAGGGAGCTAATTAAGTTATTTCAAGAAAAAAAAAATATTTTCTTTGTGTGTCATGTGGTGTATCTCGTAAAAACTTACGTTACCCTGAACTAAAAAAATATAATTTTTTTTTTTTTTTTTTTTTTTAGATATTATATTTCCAGCGATATCTTCGAAAATAAAGTGCAAAAATATGATCCCCTACCCTCCCATCTAATTGCGATTATATTACCGGGTGTCCCAAAAATGACTGATGGATTTTAAAATTCAATAACTTGCAAACGGTGACAGCTATTTAAAAAATTTTTGCAGGAGGGTTATGTATAATGTCAGGAGTTTTTTTTTTTTTTCAGTATTTTTTTTTTAAATTTTAGTTCGAATTTCAAACAATAGATGGCGCTGACGGCGATTGAAGGCCAGGTCGACGCTTCACTCAGCACTGATCACCTAGCCTTCAATCACCGTTAGCGCCACCTATTGTTTGAGATGCGAACTAAAATAAAAGATTACGGTAAAAAATACCTGAAATTATACATAAGTCTCCTGTTTTAATAAATAAGCAAATTTTTTTTTTAATAGATGTAACCGTTTGCAAGTTATTGAATTTTAAAATCCATCAGTCATTTTTGGGACACCCGGTAAAACTAACTTTATGAAAAAATTAGAGGTTATAGATGTTATTTTGAACCTTGTAGAAAAATTATAGCGATTACTAGGTCGCATAGATTTTGAGAAAAACATATTTTTCTGTTACGCACAAATTTTGATTTGTGGGCAATGAGGAAAGATGTTGATGAGCGTAGGAGGTGCTTACCGTAGCAGAAGTATAAAAGTATTGTTGATAATGATTTGTGGAAAAAAAAATTGTCGGTAATTAACACTTAGAGACAGGGGGGCAGTTAGGCATAAATAATGACAGGGGTGGCGTTTTCCGCATATCATCGACGTTTAAAGCTTATGTAATAACTTTTAATAATAGATTTGTGTAATGCAATACCTAGTAGCAATATGAAAACAATAAAATTCATATTGTTGCAAATATATTATTTTAATAAGAAATAATCACATAAATCAGGGTTTGTACGCATAAGAAATTAAAAAAAGTATCCGTTTTATCACCAGAATTTTTTAAAAGTATTATTTGCCTTATTTAATACAATACATTTCTTACTTCGGATATAGCTACCACTACGTTACGAAATTTTAGGCATTAAAATGACTATTTTCCTTTTCATTCCTTATGCATGCGAACCCTTCGTAAATACTGTGGGGTTTGCAACTAGTTTGAATTTTGTGGGGCTCTCATTACGATTATTACGCACTTAACCCTTTAATTCCCATGCTAGAGCACGTTCTAGAAATTATGTATTTCATTTCACACCAGAAAAATTCAATGGCTAATTTCGTTATATTTAAATACAGTATGTTCTGTTATTGATTAAACCAAATATTGTTGTTTTAATTTTCTGGTGGGAACTGAAATATACGAATTAAAATATCTCGGGCGGTCTCGGGCGGTTTGGGATCCAGAGGGTTAAAAGTTATTTAAAAACCTATCTGGAAAAACGCGCAAGGGCCAAAGTGGCTTTGCAAATTTGCGAGTTCCTTTCTACACAAGATCCTTTAGTGCAATACCAAGTTTAAGTATTGAACAAGAGTTTTGTGTAAGCTACAAAGGAAAAAGAAAAGGTTATTAATACGCTGAATTTAGTTTTATGAAATGCCAAATGAAGTTTAAAAATTTTCACTACCTATTATTCTCAATACCGAGTTGAGTTCTTTATAAATAGATAAGGATAGTATAAAAAAAAGAGTTATTCAGAATAGCAATATTTGATATTATTTAGGCTTTATACCTCTTTGAACTTTTATAGTATACTCATTCATACTTTTCTAGTATATTCAGCTATAACCGACTTTATTTGTATAGTTTCTTTTACAAAGTCTTATTACTCTTTCAGCAACGATTTTCTTTTAATAATGCAGTTAACTCCTTCACGATGAGAGCATTATGCATAATTTTTACTTACCCATCATACGTAGTATAGGGTAAGTCTTGCAATCGTTTTGAAAATCGAAAAAAAAAATTTGATGGATTTACACGTTTCAGATACTGGAGATTCCGAAAAACATATTTTTTTGAAAAAAAAGTTTGCCGTCCGTCTGTCTGTCTGTAAACGAACAAACTGAGATAGAGACTTGAAATTTTGTATGTGCTTAGTATGTAAGAATTGGACGAAGCTTTTTTAATATCAGTAACCTCGATTGTCCGGAACTATTTTTTTCGGACTTTCGAAAAATTCCTTCCGATGAAAGCTACATAAAAATTTTCGAATTTTTTATTTTAAAGAGTGGATGTAAAAGGCAATAAAATAACACAAATTTTGCATAAAGAACGAAGTCGATCGAATTATTAGTTGCCGAGATATGTGTAATCCTGTTTTCCGCATTCTTTGATTTTTCATGACCCTGTATTTTAATCAAATTTCAAATCAGAGGTATATTTTAATTGGAAATGAGACGCTTCATCCGACGCAGTAAATTGTTACTTAATATGATTATTATTTTTAGAGTTATAAGGATGTTTCTTTTACGCAATCCGGTATTACTTGAGTATTTTGGCGTTTTATATAATTTGTCGAATTTGGCTCATCAGCAATTCATTAATAAAGCATGACTGTGTATATTAAAACTATTTAAATCTGAGTTTAAATTTTATTTTGGAATTGCAGTGCATTTTATAAATATTTTACACATGTTTTATTTTCATATTTTATATTATGCATATCCATGATGCGTAAGTATTACAATGGCCCCCAACGACTAGTTAATTTTTAACCAGCGGTTTTTCAAAACAGAAAATTTTCTCTTGTTGAGTTGAAAAAATGTTCCATTTAAATAAGGCAAACTTTATAATAAAAAATAACTGGTGGAAAAATTGAAGGATTCTGAGAATTTTAAATGGCATCTATACCAGTCGTTCGTCCTCAGGGGGTTAATAATACACCCAATAAACACCCACCGGTTAATAATATTGTCCACATAGGTGGGTATTAACGCCAAATAGCATGGGTAAAGAATTCACGCTATTGCATTTAATGAATACATATCTGTTAATTTATTTTTTTATATAGATAGTCAATGAGTTGCTGTATCAAATCATGTATTTGTTTGAAAAATAAAATCTAAAACCAAGCCGTGAAAATTGTTGAACTTTAACGTGGCGTTATTACCCAGGATACCTTATTTAGAGAAATATTTAAAAAAGCTTCAAAAATAAAACATTTTATGGGGTGTAAACACGAAAGCTCGAAACCTCAGTATACACTGTAAAAAAAAATTCAAGAGGTTACTAAAAAATTTTTTGTAAATTTGTATTCCACAGAATTTTTTAGTAACCATTACAAACTTTTTTTTGCAAGTGAAACAAGCATTTCTTTTGTAAACTGAACAAAAGAATATTTTGTATAATTAACTTAAAATTTTTTAGTATAATCCACCAAGCAAATTTTAGTAATAGCTCCAAAATTATTTTTAATAACAATTACGTGCGTCCGAAGGGCAGGAGCTTCCTTCGAGCTGCATCCAGACTTCTGAAGCGATAGATTTTCGGCAAAAACGCAATAGATGGCAGCACCAAACATTGCGACCAGCTCCAACAGGAAATTCATAACCCTTTAATATAGAGTACTTACACTACATACATCCGGGGCGTACTTGGCGCTGTCCAGTATTGAACCCGGAACCTTTTAGCCTGTAGTCCGTTACTATAACCACTATGCTATCGAGGCCACGCCAAGTGAGTTTTAGTAATAGCTATTAAAAATATAAAACTATTAACTCTATTCGTTGCTAACTTTTTTCTAGTAATTCTTACAGATTTTCTAGTAACCGACTAAGATTACTGAACATTTTTTAGTAATTACAAGGATTACTAAAGTTTTTTTAGTAGATCGACCCCTTTTTTTTTACAGTGTAGGCATTGACAACTGGACATCAAAAGTATATCAGAAATAATGCACATGATATAAGTAAATTGCTTCGATTTTAGAGAAGTTATGTTCCGAAATCCACACTCTTAAAATGAAAGAGCTGATTTGGCTTCTCATGAAAGAGCTGTAATTTTTTCGATCATAAAATTGTTTTTTTTTTCAAACGATTAAATCTTCTTGATCTAAATTGGTTATTTAAATAGCTCAACTTCATTTAAATTGGTTAAAACTCGAGTTATTTCAACTCTTTTTTGAGAAGCTGCCTTTCAACATTGAGATGAGTGGATTTCAGCTCAACTTGAGCTATTTTGTGGCTGACTTTTTAAGAGAGCATACGGTTAACGTTTATATGTTTAGAAATATTTGAAATAGTAATATAAAATTAATTATAAATTTTACACTGAAACAAAGTAAAAATTTACGCATTTTAGTTCCTCACACAGAGGAAGGACATTCATTAAATCCACTGTCCCTGCCCGAGAAGACACTCGTGATAACACTAATGCTTTTCCTATGAGGAGGCATTTTTCTAATAACTCTTTCGCATTTTGACATTTTTAAATAACTTGTTTTTCGCATTAGATAGCTGTGGTCCCTCTCAAGAGCGCTACTTGACTACTTTTTCCAATTTTGGTCGCAGATATTTTGTATAATGTTACTTTCACTTTCGGAACCGGTTTTGGAAGTGAAAGTAACTTTATAGAAAATAGCTAAGACCAAAAACGAAAAAGTAATCAAGGAGCGATCTTGAGAGGTACCTCAGCTATCCAATGCAAAAAAATAAATAAATAAATAAATAAATAAATAAATGTCAAAATGCGAAAGAGTTATTAGAAAAATGCCTCCCCATAAGAAAAGCATTAGCTCGCGAGTGTCTTCGCGGGCAGGAACAGGGGCTTAAGGGTTGTAGCAATCATGTTACTTTACTTCTAAAAATTTTAAAGAGGAGAGGTTAAAACAAGAACTCCATATAACTGACTTTATTTGATCAACTACTGATTGGGGTCACCCTATGTTCAAGGTAGGGTCAGGAGGGGAGATTATGATCCCTTTGTAAATTTTCATCAGAGTTATTTTTATTTTTTATTTTTTATTTTATTTGTACATTTTTTTTTTTTTTTTTTTTTTACTTTCTTTTATTTGGAAAAATAATATTTTAGTACATAGGAAGTAACTTTGAATCTTTAGGAATACCACTTAAAAGTTCTTATTCTGATACATCTTTTTTTTTTAATTAAAAGGATGATTATAATGAACCCATCAAAAACTCACAATCACCAAAGTTTAGGGCAATTAAGACCACTTATGTGGAAACTATGACCATTATGTTTTCTCTTTATATTTGCCTACACACATTTATTTGGGATAATTGAGACCATTAGAACTCCAAATTGGCAAATCCGTTTATGAAAAAAAAAAAATGTAAGACTGTTTCAAATTTCAAAAATGCTTCCGAATAGTGACAAAGAATGGCTAAAATAAAAATGTATTATAAAATTAATATTTAAGCGTGAAACAAAAATTTACTATGCACAGTTTTTCTTTAAAATGACGATGGTCACAATTAAGACCTGGTCATAATAACCCCCACCTGACCCCACAATTTTTTTCCTTGTAATTTCATATAAAATAATTTTAATATATTCTAAATATATGCTTTGTTGACACTCAAAAAAATTTATTTCGCAATCGAAATTGTACTATAAATAAAAGTGAAATCCATATTAATGCAAACAGATCCTTCAGAGTTGTAGCATCAAAATATTCGAAATAAAACTTTTACTTGGAATTCTTTTGATTCCGCTGAGAATTTGAGGAACATAATAAATCATGTTTTGTAAAATCAGTGCGAGTAGAAACAATTTGAAATATTTTGTCGGCAAAAATTTATCATAAACTGGATTATATCTTTTTTTTTTACTTTAGGTTTGGAAGAAGATATAAAATGATATGTATATTGTAAAGACGATCGTTATTTTAAAAAGTTTAATTTTCTATTATATTATTTTAAATATCTGATTATATAAATCTAAATGTCTATGGTATCTATATAGCTAAATAAAAATAAATAAATAAATTTATAATACCGGGTGATCCAAAAATCAGGATGAGCTTTAAAAGTGAATAATTCGAAAACGAATCAAGATACAAAGATACGGTACCGAACGGATGGAGATAAAACCGGGTTTTGTGTAACAACGAAAAAAGAAATAATTTTGTTGGCGACCAACAAATGACGCTATAGTGTTTTATTGCACAAAAAGATGATTTACAAATGAAAAAAATGTTGACAACTCAAAGGTCATCTTGATTACAGTTAATTAGTACTACAGTACATCTTCATAATCTGCTGCCCATCATGCTGCCCATCATTCATAAGTACAGCTGTGAGACTAGGCACCCTCTTTGTTCATACCTCAAGTCAGGAAGTTGAAATTTTCATATTAAGATTGATTTAATTAAAAAACAAATTTCGCATTTCTTGCGAATTTAAGGGTTTATATTATTTTTAAATTATTATCATAGTTATGCTGTGATATATAATCATTGTCACTCGTTATAGTTTTATGGAATTTTCTTTATATTTTGAAAACTACTGCGATTTATTAATGCTATTATTAATGATATTTATTAATGCTAGTTATTAATACTAACACATTCTGCAGATTATATTTTGATTGCGGTGACGCATGCACAGTAAAACTTTACTTTAGTATATCTGCTCTTTTTTTTTTTTTTTTTTTTTTTTTTTTTTTACAATTTTTATTATTTTTTAATTTTGATTGAAAAATATTGTGTACAACATTATTTGTCATTAATTCTAAAAAGAAAAATATTTTATATTAAGAAATCTACAAATTATAACATTATCCATATATTATTTGTCATAAATTCTCGCGGCATTTAGTAGCATTTCTTGCGTTACGGCAGACACATTTTGGCGGATGGCATCTTTCAGTGCTGCTAGTGATGCCGTTGGTTTTCAACAGAACTATATTTTTTCGTTGCCACTCAAAACCCAGTTTCTTTTACATCCGTTTGGTGCAAACCGTATCTTTGTATCTTGATTCGTTTTCGAATTATTCATTTTTTAATTCATCCTGACTTTTGGATCACCCGGTATATTGTTTAAAGAATCTTAAAAAATGAATCATGTGTAAAAACATAGAAACGTTAACTTCACAAATAGAAATGTATCTCTTCCGGCCTCATATTAAAGATATAAAGAAGAAATTTTGTTTAACCTCCTGACTGCAGCTGGCTGATTTTTTCGCCCACTAACCTGCAGGTTAAATATATTAAGGTTAAGCAATATTTAAATTAATATAATTCTACAAATAAAACCCAGTTTTGAAAAATTAAGTTAGAATTAATACTCTCAAAGATTACACACCTATACATGATAACATATTTTGTATCAGGTTGGAAAAAAAATCATTTTTTAATTTTTTAATAAATTACAGAGAAAACAACATTACAATTTTACCCTTTTGCCGGGCAGTCAGGGGGTTAAACTATTAACAGTTTCATTTACAATTTAATTCATCATACGAATATCTCACATTCACGATAAAAGGTAATCAGATTGCAGAAATTTAACTATATTTTACATTTGAGGTTTACAATTTTTTATTTGTAAATTAAGAGCAATAGTTAGATATTTAAAGTAATATAATAGGAATTTAAAAATTGCCGATTAGGAATTTTTTTAAATCATGCCAAGCAATCGTTAATTCTAAAAAGATCAGATTACTGTATATTGTGAAGGGAAAAAGCTATTATGTTTAGTTTAATAATCATATCTTTAGATTCTGTTTTATTACAATATTTTTTTTTATATCTTATTTTAATTTAACAGAATTACAATATAATATTAAAAAGCATATAATTCAATGATATAGACAAAAAAGTATTCGCAAAAAAAAAGAAAAAGAAAAAAATCCGTCGTATCTGAAATTTTTAATTAACAAACTCATCCCGAGATGGCTTACAAGGAAGGTCTCCATACTGGGCATACTCAGTTTAAAAAAAAAAAAAAAAGACTAATTAAACTGCTCATGTATGTAATAAAGGATCAGTGAAAATTAGCGGCGGAATTACAGAAGAAAACGTGTAAAAAAAATAAAATACTTTCGAATATTTGGCGTGAAAAGACGAAAGTGTCACACGATTTGGCGAGCAGTAATTTTCTCCGCCAAAAGCAAACGATTTTAATGCAATTCAAAACTGTTGGATATTTAGAATCCGTGTAATTGAATTTAAACATAAACAATGAACGAGTTTAAAATATTATACACATGTATATATTAAATTGCATAGATATATGTATATATTATTTGTTGCTATAGTTATTTAATTTACCTCCGGAAAAAACACTTTCAAATATAAAAAATTCTTATTCAGTAAAATTATGTTCATACATTTAAGCGCATTAAAAAATAAAAGCTAAATGTTTCCATAGCAACAAAATCAAATTGACAATGCTCAAATGGACTTTGAACTTGAGACAATGTTAATGAATTTGAATTTGAATTTCGTTTTAAATCTGAAATTTTGAGAGTTAAATTTGAATATAAATACACATAAATATCAATATAACGAAATTATACTTAAAACAAACTGAAGCTTATAAAACAAAAAGATATAATTTATCTAAATACGCTAAAATGAAACTTTTTTCCTTTAAAGTGCATTTGACATAACAAAAACATTATTTGAATTTGCTTTTCATCGCCAACTGATGATAAATCGCCAAATAACGAAATTTTCAATATTTTTTTACGGACATGGTTCGGAGATTCCGCCGAAAATTTTTTTATAAACGTATATATCCTCATGAGAAGAACATTCTGTATTTTTTCAGATTTTTTCGAGTATGCCCGTATGGAGACCTTCTTTGTTAGACTTACCTATTTTCGACATGCGCAGTTCGCTTCATATTTATATCAAACGTGGTAAACAGTAGCTAAAAAAATAAATAAATAACAAAATAAACATTAAAGAAAGTTGGAAACCGGTCCTCTAACATATGGAATAACGTAAAAGTTTTAAGGAATAATATGTGATTAAAATGTTCTTGTTTTAAAAAGGTTTATACACTATATGGCCAACGGTGACCGGCCAATTGTGATTTTAGACATTTCGTTAAATATCTAGAAAATTCCATATGGAATTATTTTGAAAATCCAGATCTGTAAACACAATAGTACGGGTCAAATATGTCTGTGAAGATTTTTTCTCGAAATTCCATTCAGTACCGTCAACAAATTAAAAAAGCACGAAGGTCTTTTAAATAACCCTGCCAAAACGAATGTAGTAAAAACATCCAAACTGTAGATTATGATTACACAGCTTATTGTAATAAACCATGAACATTTTTATGAGGGTACATGCATACTCGTCGAGAAATTAGTGTTTTTATAAAAACAGTGCAAAAATTTTCCACGTCTTTTGCTTATAATTTGCAGATTTCTTAATTAGGATGAGCGAAGCGAATCCTATACTAGTCCACTCAAATTACATTTTGTCGTACACTTTACAACTTTACTCAACTTTACGTACACTTTACTCAAATTACATTTTGTCGTACACACTATTCAATATTTTAACATCAAATTAAACACAAAAATAAATTATGATCTGAAGATTTGCACAATATAATTTTTTTTACAGGAAAACGTTAAAAAAATTATTATTTTAATTAATTTATTTTACATACGGACGCAATACGTACGCATTTTAGCCGCATTACGGACGCATTTTAGCAAATAAATAAAAAATGAAACGCGTACATTTTCAAAAAAATATATAAATCATGGAGTAAGTAATTATAGATAGAATCATGATTAATTTAATAAATAAAATATATTTTCATTATTCCGCAAAATCATTTGCACTGATGACACTTAAACATTTTAAAAGAATTGTATTATGGATTTTTTTTTTTGTAAAGTGGCAACAAAAGAATTATAAACAAATAAAATTAATTGTTAAATTTGTTATATAAATGAAAAATTAAAAGAACTGTGTGAAGTTGTTGCCTCGATTCAAGCTCTTTATAAATGTACTAAAGCAAAGTTGGCCGATTCAGAAACGACAAATGGACTTTAACCATTTCTTACTTTATCATTTGGATCTAAAGTAATGTTACGTTCTTATTTGTGGACCGAAAAAGATTTAGTGAACGGGACTTTAGACTTTGTTGCACGTATTAAAGTAAATCACAAGCCACCAGACCAGATATCGCGAATAATCATGGATAAATTTGAATACTATAGTAATTTAACTTATAAGAATTGGTGCGTACCAATTCCCCCAATAATTAAATTCTGGAAAAATGGAAGCATAAATTGCTCAAGGAAAGAATTTCTTCTGCAGTTAGCTTTTGCTATTACGATTGATAAATCCCAAGGTTTAACATTAGATGAAGCAGTTGTAAATATTGAAGATATATAGACACCAGTTGGCTTAAAAACGTACGTAATGTTGTCGAGAGTGAAAATCCTTCAAAATTAAGCATTCAATAGGAATTTCCTTACGAAAAATTCCACAATATCAAAAATTCTCTTACGCTAACATGTATAAAATTAGAATAAAAAGAAGAAATTAGAATAAAAAGTTTTACAGTTAAAAATTCATAGTATCAACGAGAACAGATTTCAAATGTTTTTCCAGAAAATAGGATTTTGAAGAAGTAACTTTCTTCAAGCTCTCTTCAAATATATTATTCTAAAATAGCTATCAAAGATTATTTGATGTTAATAACAAAGATTGGAAACATGCATATTTCAAACAACTTTAAAAAACACCAGTGGCTACTGGAAATTGGAAAAACATCTTTAAAAGAGCTTTTAGTTTAAAATTTAAAAATATTTTGTAAAAGTTTGCTTCGAAAATATTTTAATATGTCAGTCTTACATCATAAATAAAAAATTAAAATGCGCCAAAACATAAAATAACGTTTTTTTTTCTTTATAAAGATGCAAAAAAAATATTTAAAAAATATTGTTACTTTCAAATATCTGTTTTATAAAATAATGCTTCGCGAATCCAAACAAAGCATGGCTTTTGCTAGTATAAAATATTTTTCTTTTTAGAATTTATGACAAATAATGTTGTACACAATATTCTGCAATCAAAATTAAAAAATAATAAAAATTGTAAAAAAAAAAAAGAGCAGATATACTAAGTTAAAGTTTCACTGTGCATGCGTCACCGCAATCAAAATGTAATCTGCAGAATGTGTTAGTATTAATAACTAGCATTAATAAATATCATTAATAATAGCATTAATAAATCGCAGTAGTTTTCAAAATATAAAGAAAATTCCAAAAACTATTACGAGTGACAATGATTATATATCACAGCATAACTATGATAATAATTTAAAAATAATATAAACCCTTAAATTTGCAAGAAATGCGAATTTTTTTTTAATTAAATCAATCTTAATATGAAAATTTCAACTTTCTGACTTGCGGTATGAACAAAGAACCTTTACTTTACTAATGAGATGTTTTACCTCCAAGGTATGATACCTACTTGACACGGATGGATGATGGACGGATGACATTGAAAGAATTAACTTAAGGGTGTATTCGAAAAAACGCTTTTCCACCTTCAACAGCTCGAAATTTTCCGATACAATTTCAGACGCATTTTTAAAAGTAGAAACATGAAACTTGCTGAGGGGATTCTTGAAGGGACGTATGAGGTGCCGTGTGATATCATTTTACGCTCAATTCATTAGAATTTGATTTATAAACAATTACCTTATCAGCATGAACCTTTTTTTCGCTCCCATATCTCCCACTTCGGAAAAATCGGCTCGAAATGCCGTTTTTGATTGCTTTTTTTACAATATTTTTTGCATTTATCAAAGAATCGACAATCACGGCACCTTGTGTACTTTCCAAATAAGAGGTTTTAAAAGTTTGGTGCATTTGAGAGCAAAAATGAATTAAAAAATAAATTGGAAAATAAGCAGTTTGAATCGAAATACACCCTTAATTAAATTAATAGACTTTTACAAAATTTTATAATTTGTCGTGTGACACGAAGTATTCAGCTGTAAATAGACAAAATTTGAAGTCTCTGACTTATATAATATTTGCGTGCGGATTCTGTTATATACAGATAAACAGAGGAGTGAGAAGAATAGGGTTTCGTCAGAAGAAAGAAACCGTAATAAAATCAATGTTTTCCGTTGTTGTATTACATACCAGCTGTTTGAGAATCACTTGGTTAGCTGAATGCTAATTGCCTGTCGCTGCATGGGCAGCCGATATATAATTGAAATATGAAAATACAAGAAAGTGACTATTAAACTGTTTATTATTGTTGATTGACAAATATTGTTAAAAAAAAACCACGCGTGACCTACTGGCCATAGTCAAAACAAATACACATGATTTTTTTTTTAATTCTATGCATAACTTTATGGTCTTTTCGACGGTACAGTTACGAAAAGGATAGAAAAAGTGACTACTACATCGACATCTCCCAACTAAATATCTCCAAATTCCAAGAGGCCTTCTTTGCCGCAGCCAAAAATGTAAATATGAAATTCTGTTCAATTCTATGCATAATTTTTCGAGGTTACAATAATGAAGGTGGAACAAAAATCGCTATTAGAGCACCTTCTTCCTGCGGAATATTTCCAAGTCAAAGAAGGACCTACTTACCAACGACCACTTACCCAAAATCTTACTCAAATAATTGGTTCAATTGCATTCGTAACTTCATACACTTCTCGGTGGTACAATGAAAATAGTACAAAAATTGCAATTCCTTCCTTCAGAATATTTTCAAATTCAGTGATGACTTACTGGCCAAGCTAAAAAATAAACAAAACATTTTGTTCAATTCTGTGCATAACTTCATACACTTTTCGATGATGCAAAGAGCACACACGCACATATAGACGAACAGAAAGATATTTTGTTGAGAATCTCTGACCAATAAAATATGTAAATCCAGCGAAAACCGGAAATTCAAAAAAAAAAAAAAAAACTTCTATTACAAAAATTTCTGCTTTTGGATATTCCACCAATATAGTAAGGTACCCTGGGGTAATAACGTCACGTTAAGTTTCTACCAATTTTCATGGCTCAGCTTTAAATTGTATTTTTCAAACAAATATATGATTTGATACAGCAACACATTGACTATCTATATAAAAAGAATAATTTAACAGATATGTATTCATAAAATGTAATGGCGTGATTTCTTTGCCAATGTTATTTGGCGTTATTACCCACCTATATGGGTAATAACGCCATGCAAACAAAACTATGAAATAAGATGGAATAATGGCATGTAGATTGCCCAATTCTAAAAATACAAATTCTACAAACTTAGAAATTGACAAATTGCATTCTAAGCTATTGAAAATGTTCATTTTTTTGTGAAAGTGTAAGAAAAATAAAGGTGTGGTGTGTGGAAGGGGGAGGAGGCAAAAGAATATCAGACCGTGAGCTTCTTTTTGCTTAAAAAGGACCGTTTAAATAGAATTATTAGAAACATTGCACGGTTTTAACTGTGTTTATTTGAATCTGTATTTAGGATGTAGTTCGGCCACTGTTGCGAATCAACAGGGGTATCAATGCCAAGGATTGGAATTATTGCCCTGTTATAGTTAATGAGCAGTACATTTTAAACTACAAATTATCTCGAGAAGATATCCGAAATCTTCTGCAACATTTTGAAAGTACATGAAATGCACTACAAATTTATGTAATAAACAAAGTATTTCCGGATAAAAAAATAGTCTTCACATCACAAAACTTATCTCGCAAATTTTAGATCAAGTGTAAATTTTAGTTGCTTGTAGAAGCAATAAGACCTACAAATGGAACAAATGAACTTTAATCTGTTTTTGGCGATTTATATGATTTAAAACCCTTCTGCGCAGAGCACATGGATGTCATTTACCTGATTAGATTATAAATATGCATAATATTAGCACATGGCGTTATTACCACGCCTGGCGTTATTACACCAGACCACCTTCTGTCAAAGTGTTCATTCATATGGGATAAAAACTTAAACGGATTTTGTGTTAAATAACATACTGTACAATTTGTACTTTTCCTTAATAATATTTTTGTATAATCATGTTTGGTGTTGCATACAGTGTATGCTATACTACATCAATGCGGTGTATGATGTATTGCGTATTAATGGTGGATAGAACAAGAACACATATAATTGTAGTAAAGATAAATCATTGATATTCGGCTCATTTCTACAGCGACATGTGTTCTACCAGAATAATTAGCAGACAGTACATGCAGCCTCGCCGACCTACCAATGTAGTGCTCAAAGCATAACTAATGACATTTTTTGACTATATCTTATATTAGTTAATTTAAAAATTATTTAAACTCTGTTTGTTTGTTGGCATTATTTCCGATAGAATATATTGTAAACTCATTTTTCACACTTTGAAAAAATATCTAAGTTCATTGCTAGTCATATTAAAAAAAAAAATGCTTATTCCTACCAAAAATCAAGAAATATAGTTTGCGTACTGAAACACAAGAAATATACATTAAATATCATAAAAGGGCAATAAAGTCACACCATACTTATAATAATAAAAAACAATGAGTTTTTAAATTATTCAGTTGTTCATCATTCCACTATATTTAAAAAATAATCAAATATTTAAATCCTTGAATGTGGCCGCAGAAAAATATTGCACATTCCTTAGTGACATACAAATAAAAATTTTGTTTAATTTTAGTTATATTTAATGAAAAATGAGATTATTCCTTTGAAAAAATAAGCAAATACAGACTGAAACAGAAAATTTTCAGAAATATTTTCAATTCCTTAAATTTAATGTTTCCCAAGAGTACTTTTTTTTCGATAACATTTTTTATTATAGCCGGTTAATCAGTTTTAGTCAAATAACAAAATAATTAAATACCCAATTTAAAAAGCATTATCGCGTATCTTTAGAGGTTTTATTTAAAAGAAATTCTTAAAGAGATAATAATTAGGAATTCTAGTCAATTACTATCAATTTATCCTCACCATTGTTCATGTATGTATTTTGTTTTTAATTAGCTGCTGCTTTTAATTGGCTTTTAAACTGATAATTACAATAATTAATTATAAAACTGTAAATACTTTCTAGTTTAACCAATTATCCAGAGAAAATCAATACATTCAATTTATTTTACATTAAAATTAATATTACCTTTTAATTATTAATGGCTTGTATATAATAAAGGTATTCTTCAAAATGAATCGAAAATTTTGTAAAAGAATTGCTCTCTCGTTATTAAAAAGTTTTAATAAACGGAAATTGATATTTTTAAATCTATAAAGATGTTTGTAAATGTCACGATAGAATACGAGATATGTTTAATTGCTATCCGACCTTGATTTTTCTCGCGCGTTTTCGTTATTCTAATGCGGCTCCACTATGCACACTGGATGAAAACAGCTTAATTCGCGATTTCTTTTTTACTCGTTTCAGCAATTTATGATCGTATTCACCTTCTACCTCAAATTAGAAAATCCAGGGCCGTAGCTAAGGGAGCGCTATGGGTAGCTCAGCCCCCCCTAAAATATTTTGAGCCGACCCCCTGGAAAAAGTTCCAAGGTCACTAAATGTTCCGAAAATTCAAATGAAATTCTGTTCAAAAATCTAATTTAGTTTTGAGCCCCTTTCACAGTTTTGCAGAGTTACTAAATTGTATCTAAAATACACGTGTTTCAACACTCCCTCATCCTATTGGTACATATGAAGCTAACAGGATGTTTAATTTTGCACCAGTTATACATTCAAAATTTTCATCATCATATACTTTTCTTAGCATAAAATGAAGTTATTACAACAGTTTAGTGAGAAACATAGTACCTACAATGTGAGTATGCACTAATTTATCTTTCTGCATTAGAGAGAGAACAAAAAAATATGAGCCCCTCCTACATTCCCTTGAGCCCCCCCCCCTATATTCCCCTGAGCTCCCCCTATCGTACACTTCTAGCTACGGCCCTGAGAAAATCTTGGTGTAAAGCTCAAATGAAATTCAAGATAATATTTTCCTGGACATTATCAAGATGTCAAATCAGGATTAATGATGAATTACCTTTTAAGCGTTCGATTCAGGTTTTCGGTATGACTCGGGATCGAAATAGTTGTTGAATACGAGCCTAAGTCGTTGAATATTGGCCGACGAGAAGGACTTTCGTGTGTTGGATTTTGATTTATTTGAGGATGACTGAAAAAGTTGAACAAAGGTACTGCATCGAATTCTGTCAATGACTGATGATTCTTAAAGCGAAATGATTTGTAAGAATCATCATGTGTCGTAAGATCCATCAATTCTTCAACTGATTCATCGCAACGGTTTCAGACTATTTTGTCGAAACATGCAATTCCAGTCGTTCGCCAACCTCCTTACTCTCCAGACATAGGTCCATTCGACTTCTAGTTGTTTTCGACATTGAAGACTCCATTGGCAGAATCTTGTTAACAGAGTAAAGATGAGTTAGGCACAACACGACGGCGGACACCATTCCAAAATAAGCCTTTTAAATGTGTTTTTGGCATTTCCCACCCCCTGGGATTGCACTTATACTCTAAAAGGAAGCTGAGTTCCCGGGGTGGTTATCCCCTTGTGTTCTCGGTAGTGGAAAGAACGGTGGCCTAAGTGTGTGAAGGTACAAAAGATTTACTATGAATTGGGTCAAGATCCCAATCGCGTCAAGTAACTTATGTATATTTTTCAGCCTTATGCTAAAGGTCGGATACTGTTCAGACTGGCCAGGTATAGAGATATACAAGGTGTTCTCTTTCTTTTTTAATACTAAGGGTTTTTCTTAAAATCTTACCTGCTTTTTTATGTTCCATAAAAAGTTTTTATCCAAATGTAATGTCGATTAAAGTGCAAACCAATAATAATTCACAAAATAATTTTTATACTTTATATTTTTTTTCAAATTTTTGTTAAATTGTAAACAAAGTTATGATAATTTTAAAAAAAAAATGTGCTTAAAGCTCTGTTGCAAGATCAACGCTAAACCAAACGCAATGTTTGATGTAAATGTTTTTTAGGCAATGATAAATAAGTGCAATAAGAAAAGCTGAAAATTATCCCATCAGAACCTAAAACGCATTTCAAATAATTAAAGTTGAAAATGTAAAATGTTAGATAACCGTGAAAAACGTAAGAAATTTCTTTCTCTAAATTTTTACAAGAATAAAGTATTGGGTTAGTGAAAATTTTCGAATTCCAGTTTTTCGACAGATTTACACGTTTTACAGACAGAGAAAACGAACTACATATTTTTACAAAAGTCTGTCTGTGAATCTGTCAGTCTGTCTGTATGTGTGTGTATGTGACGCAAATTTTGTGGGCTATCTCAAGAACTAATCCACATAATTTAATAAATATTTATATTTAATTATCTTCACATATAAATTGATACTAATTAGTTTTCCTGTAAGTCGCTCAACAGGTGACGCTTCTATGCAGCATTTTCCTAATTACCGCAATAGCTCAATCTCCAGAACTAATTCACGGATTTTTATCAAACTTATTTCAGTTAGCCCTTGACATGAATTGATATTTTCTACACTTTGGTTTAAATCGCTCAACAGATGGTCCTACTATGCTGTATTTTTACGATTTCCGCAATAGCTCAAAACGAAAAATAATGCATGGATTTTATTTTTCGAACTTCACGTTCATTTAAACCCTAAAATGAATTGACGTTTACTTGATTTTTGTGTGAATCGCCTAATTGCTAGGGGCTGCTATGCTACATTTTTCACGATTCCCACAATAACTTTATCTCAAGAATTAATGCACAGATTTTCGGCAAAATTCAGATTCAGTTCAATGTTTACATAAATTGCTTCACATTAGGTTTCATTGCAAATCACCCAAGAAACGGCGCTGCTATGTAGCAATTTAACGATCGACCTGTGTCAAGAACTAATGTATTGAACATCATATCAGTTAAAACGCAATGATGGTCATAGATTGTCATTTAATTTTGGCACTGTGATAAAGAATTTTGAAGAGTTAACATGTATGAGATAGAAATTTTTTTTGGGATTGCCACATCCTACTAGTTAGTTATAATGTCAGTAAAATAGATATTGTCACTAAATGTCACATAAAAATTATAACATTATTTTTCAGTTCATTTATTTATATTTACTCTACCAAATCAGCCTAAATGCCAGTTTTATAACGTCAAGGAGAGTCTACATGTGACCACAAAATACGAGGATTATTCAGAAAATAAATTTCCAATCGTCCAGAAAAAGAAACAAAACCTAATTATCTGGAAAGATTTATTGCAAAAGATGCAGCAATGTTTCATCCACTTTTCAATGTAAAAACCACAGGAGTTTGGTTATACAATTGTTGGTACTACTTCGTAATCCCGTCGACCGATTTCGCCAAATTATGCAAATCGCCACACTAATACCCAAATTATACATACTGACATATTTTTTAGTTTAAATAACGGAAAAACAAACAATTAGACAAATAAGTGATAAAAATACAAATAAAAAGTCGAAATATAAATCACTTAATGACGATTAAACACGTGTATCGTATTTAATGTCATTGCATGTGACTTTCACGATCATCCATTATTGGCATTTAATCTTATAGTTTGGCGGTAATTTTTTGGTCGACGAGTTAACCAAGTAGCACCCAATTGTTATATCATGGAATATTTTTTCTTATCCCCTGTCATAGAAGTCTGATTCCTGTTGATGAAGCCAATTTTACAACTTCAAAACAAATACAGTCGACTCTCGTTAATTCGAACTCGTCGGGACCATAAAAAATTTTCGAATTATCCGAAGTTCGAATTATGGAAAGTATGAAATGAGAACATGCTTAAGTTCGAACTATGGAAAACATGCTTAATATGGTACTATTACAAAGGATTTAATGTAATAGTGTTTTTTAAACTTATTTCGTCTGTTATCATTAGAATATGACTTAATAATAAATTAGAATGTATAAATACACAAACTAATTAAAGGATTAGAAACAAGCACAATGGAAGAAAAATTTGAGGTGTTATTGACGGACAGACGGGGCACTAAGAAAATGGATATCAAATGCATTGGACTATATGTATACTCGTTCGGAACAATTTTAACAAAAATCAAAGAAAGAAAGTTATTCAAATTATCCGAAATCCGTAGAAAGAAAAGATAAATGAAAAACCGGAATTCTCGTTAGTTCGAATTAAACGAAGTCAAGAGAAAAAGAGTTCGAATTAATGAAAATTTTTAACGTTATTCTGCCATTGAAAATTTCGGGACTTCATGTTTTGTTCGAATTAAACGAAGATTCGAATTATCCGATTTCGAATTAACGAGAGTCGACTGTACATCTCCTTAGCAGACCGGGTGATAGAAGATGGCCAATCACCTCATAAAGTTAACGTCTAAAATTTCTGAATTAGTTTAAACTCGACTCGCATATTAAAACGTTGTTGGTCTCAATGTGGAAAATAACACTAGTAAGCTTTGATTACGTCCTTAACCGTTTAAACGCCAATGTTCCCAAATGGGAACATTGCATTATTCGTTATATAAAACATATATTTTCCAACATATAACGATGTTCTTATTTTTCCTATAAAATATAAGGTTGATTTGAACTTTTGAAATGAAAATATTTATGTTTAAGCATTTACCACAGGTATTAAGGAATATGTAAATTCATTAATTTGCATAAAAAGTATTGTTACGAATTTTGTAAATAGTTAGTGTTTGTACTGTAAAATAATGTAAATAATCTTATTAAGCTCCATTAGTTTACTAATATTAATTTTTGTTACATTGTATCTGTTATCAAGCAAATTTGTCTATTATTTTCAGTGAATGTCTATGGCAGCTTGGCGAAATAGTAAAGATATCGCCAAGTTGGCGTCACTTTTGACGACTAATTTTGGTCGCCAAATTTGGCGATATATCGCCAAGTTGGCGACAAACTTGGCGATTGTTGGCGATGGTAACCCTTCCCTCTCTATGGTAACCCCCCTTAGGTATGCTGATGCATTGAATGTTTTTCCTTGGTTTCTGGATTTTTCGAGAAGCCTCTGGAAACTTCTAGCGCATGCTGCGAGCCTATATAAGGAGAGCAATACGAGCTGTCGTAGTTATTATTTACCAGTCAGTCATTGAGTGAACAAGGCGATTGTTAAGCAAGTTTGCTTGAGTTTTACTCTACGTTGTTTTGAATGTGATTTAGCGTTGAGACGTGGTATAAAGAGTCTCTGGGACCTATATCTGTACTTATACGATAGATTTGAACAGTTATTTTTGAATATCTAGTAATATTTGTGAGTTTCGAAGACTCTGTTGTTCTGAAGATCTGTAAATAAATTATTTTCTACTTTTCTTAGAAACAAGAGTTTGAAGTTGTCTAACCATAAGATCAAAAGAACCCTATATACGCAATAATTTTTGGTGTCAGGAGTCGGGATCTTATGGCGAAAACAAGAGCAATGGACGGACAACTGAAAGAACTATTAGATGCTATCAATGGCATAAAAACAGAATTGACGAATAAAATTGACAAAGGAAAAGAAGAGTTGTTGGAAGAGTTGACAAACAAAATTGATAAAGGCCAAGAAGAGTTGGCGGAAAAGATGAATAAAGGCCAAGAAGAGTTGGCGGAAAAGATGAATAAAGGCCAAGAAGAGTTGGCGGATAAAATGAATAAAAACGAAGAAAGAATGGAACAGTTGACAAATAAAATTGACAAAGGCCAAGAAGAGGTGGCTGAAGAAATGAGAAGAAGCCAAGAGAGAATGGAAGAATTAAAGGAGGAAGTTAATAAAAGCCAAGAAGAAATGAAGAAAACTTTGGAAGAAAAGTTCTCGTCGGTAGAGAGAAGAATAGATTCGGTAGAAGAGAAATTTCAGAATGAAGTTAGTAATGTTGAAGAGAAAATGGAAAGAAAAATAGAGGAAGTAGAAGAGAAAATTCAGAATGAAGTTACCAATGTTCAAAAGAAGATGGAGAGTAAAATAGAGGAAAGAATGCAAGATATGGAGAAGAAGCTTTCAGCGTGCAGTGGTAATTATGAAGAATTTAGGAATCCGCCTGCTTCTCCTGTGCACGTTAAGCTGTCGACATATGACGGAAAGAGTTCCTGGCAAGTTTACAAGACCCAATTTACCATTGTAGCCGAAGCGAACAAATGGAGTGACGAGGTGAAAGCTTGTCAACTGGCAGCGTCCTTGAGAGGAGAAGCCGCCGACGTGCTGCAAACATTGCCCGATATGACGGAACTCAATTTTGAGACTCTAAGTTGTGCACTTAAAATGAGATTCGGAGAAAAATTCTTGAAAGATTATACGAGAATACAAATGAAGAGCCGCCATCAAAAATCGAGTGAAACCCTTCAAGAGTTTGCCTCAGAAATTGAACGGCTTGCAAATTTAGCATTCATCGACTGCCTAACAAATGTACGGGAAATGCTCTCACTGCAGTACTTTGTAGACGGAATAAAAGATCCCGAAGTGCAGAGAGCGGTACGAATGGCAGATGTACAGGATTTAAAGGCTGCATTACTATATGCCTTAAAGTTGGAAGCAGCTACACAAGCCAGCCGAAGAGATCGTCATTCAGTCCGAGGGGCAACGGTGAACAAAAGCTTAGACACTGAGATCGACTTCTAGAAAGAAATTAGGAAAATAAATCAAGAACTTGAAGCTTTAAAATACGGAAGAACAAGCTCAAGAAGACAGAATCTCACGTGCTGGGGATGCGGTGATACAAGACATCTACGAAGAAATTGCCCCAAAATCCACGAACGTGAGATAAATTCAAACAGTCAGCAAGGAAACTAAATTTTGGCCATCTCGCGGGGCGGAGGTTGCCAGAGAATGAAAAGCCCCACCTGAAGATCCTCCAGATATCAAAAATGAGTGGCGGTGATAATGAATTATATGTGATAGGCTTTATTAACGGATTTCAGTGCCGTATGATTGTCGATACAGGAGCCAATGTGACAATAATAAGAGAAGATTTGGCTCGAAAATTGAAATCTAAACTCATCTGGACTCCACCCTGCGTTACCCTGCAAACTGTGACGGGCGACAAGATAGTCATATATGGAAAGGCCAATTTAACCATCAACTTTGGAGGAATGAAATATTATCATACGGCATATGTGGCTGACATAACAGATCCTTGCTTAATCGGGCTAGATTTTCTGAAGAAGTTTGGCTTCAAACTTGATTTCAAAAATAACAAAATGCTCTAAAAAATTTGAAGAAATAAATCTTTTTGGATTAAATAACGAAATTGAATGTAAACAAACAGTAATAGCCAAAGAAGACATCAATCTAGATCCAAGAACAGAATTTTTAGTTCCAGCTGTAATTAAAAATGAAACTAATTACCGATTTGGCCATATAGATTATCCAGAAGACAATAGTACACAAGCAGGAGTATTGGTGGCTTCTTCTGTAGTAGACCTCTCGAAAAAGATCATTCCAGTCATAATTGCTAACATCAGTGATAAGACGAGGACTATCAAGAAAGGACAGGTGATAGCATTATGTGCTCCTGTGACGTGCATAAGTCAAAATTCCAGTCACGCTGAAAAATCTTCAGATAATTTAGTCAAAGATTTGTTAAAAAATACAGACTTAGATCCAAAACAGATGGACGCTGCGGAAAATTTAATTAGAAAATTCCAAAGTTTATTTTCCCAAAAATCTGAAGACTTTGGACGAACTAAAATGGCACAACACCGAATTGACACGGGAGATCACTCTCCTATTAAACAGCACCCTAGACGATTACCTTTTGCCAAGCAAGAAGAGGTGCAGAATTTAATTAAGGATATGGAAGAAAATGACATCATCGAACCATCGACAAGTCCATGGGCGTCTCCCATTGTATTAGTAAAAAAGAAGGATGGTTCTACAAGATTTTGTGTAGACTACCGCCGACTGAATGACGTCACTAAAAAGGATAGTTACCCTCTACCAAAGATCAACGACACTCTCGACACACTTGCGGGCAACACTTGGTTCTCGACTCTGGATCTGAAGAGTGGTTACTGGCAGGTAGAGATCCATCCGGACGACCGCGAGAAGACTGCCTTTAGAACGGGACAAGGATTATGGCAGTTCAAGGTAATGCCTTTTGGTCTATGTAACGCACCTGCAACTTTGGAACGGCTTATGGAAACGGTTCTCCGGGGACTGTCATATGAAGCATGTCTTGTTTATTTAGATGATATCATAATCATAGGAAAATCTTTTGATGAACATCTGAACAACCTCAGGCGGGTGCTACAAAAACTGAAGGAAGCTAATTTGAAGTTAAGCCCTTCGAAATGCAGCTTATTTCGCAATGAAGTCGCATACGTTGGACACATCATTTCGGCGGAAGGAGTTAGGACTGATCCGGAGAAGATATCGGCTGTGAAAAATTGGAGTCGTCCAGCAGATATTCACCAGCTTCGGAGTTTTCTAGGATTATGAAATTACAGGAAATTCTTCAAAGGCTTCTCGATGATTGCAAGACCACTTCATAAATTAACAGAAGCCAATCAAAAATTTATGTGGACGCAGGAATAAGACGCTGCTTTCGAAAAGCTTAAGGAGGCCTTAACATCCACTCCAATTCTGTCATATCCTCAAATCGATAAACAGTTTATACTTGATACGGATGCAAGTAACGAAAGCATTGGCGCTGTACTGTCCCAAAAAATCGACGGCCAGGAGCGTGTTATCGCCTATTTCAGCAAGTGCTTATCAAAGGCAGAGCGAAACTACTGCGTAACAAGAAAAGAGCTTCTTGCTGTAGTGAAAGCCGTAGACCATTTTCACCACTATCTTTACGGTCGAAAGTTCCTGATCCGAACTGATCATGCTTCTCTAACTTGGCTATCGAATTTTAAGAACCCTGAAGGCCAGATAGCCAGGTGGATACAAAAGCTTCAAGAGTACGATATGGAGATAAGCCATCGAAAAGGCTCATCACATGGAAATGCCGATGCTCTCTCAAGAAGACCCTGCTCAGAGAATTGTAGATACTGCGACCGGGTTGAGAAGAAATTTAATGTCAAAGGCCTATAGTAAGACAAGTTACAACTGGTTCTACATCATCGCAAGATCAGTGGTGTGACGAGAGCCTGCGTAAAGATCAACTTGCTGATCCTGAAATTAAGCCAATTCTAGAGCTGAAAGGGGAGTCCAACAGGAAGCCCAGCTGGCAAGACATGGCCCATTACCATCCTACGACTAAACGTTACTGGGCTCTTTGGGATTCCCTACATTTGAAGAACGGTATCTTGTACCGAAAATGGGAGTCTGATGATGGAAAGACATGTAGATGGCAGCTACTACTCCCTAAGTCAAGAATTTCTATGGTCCTTCAAGAACTTCATGGTAGTCCCACAGGAGGTCATTTTGGTGTAATGAAGATCCTGCAGAAGGTTCGAGAGCGTTTCTACTGGAATAATGTTCGCAGTGACGTGGAGAAGTGGTGTAGAACTTGTGACACCTGTGTAGCACGTAAAGGTCCAAAGAGGCGCACCCGTGGACGATTGCAGCGTTATAATGTAGGAGCTCCTTTCGAACGAATTGCTCTAGACATCTTGGGTCCTCTTCCTAGAACATCTGATGGCAATAAGTACATTCTCGTTATCATGGACTACTTCACTAAGTGGCCTGAAGCCTACTCCATTCCTAATCAAGAGGCGTTAACCGTAGCAGACATACTAGTTCAACACTGGGTTTCCAGATATGGAGTTCCTCTTCAAATCCATTCCGATCAAGGAAGAAACTTCGATTCGACTGTGTTTAAGGAAATGTGTGGACTACTCGGCATGGACAAAACTCGAACTACACCTCTACATCCTCAATCGGACGGCATGGTGGAGCGTTTCAATCGTACCATCCTAAATAGCCTCTCTCTCCTCGTGTCTAGAGACCAACAGTTCTGGGACAAGTAATTGCCTCTTTGCCTGCTTGCCTACAGGAGTGCCACTCATGAGGCCACTGGTTACTCCCCTTCTCAAATGCTCTTTGGTCGTGATCTTCGTCTGCCTGCGGATCTTTTGTTTGGCCGTCCTCCTGACGCTCCTTTGTCGCCTGAAGAATACGTGGATGGACTCCAGGCACGGATTGAGGAGGTTCATTGTTTAGCGAGGAACCGAATCGGACTGGCATCAGAAAAGATGAAGACACGGTACGACATAAAGGCAACTGGACATGAGTTCATCGAAGGTGACAAAGTCTGGTTGTGGAATCCCATACGTCGTAAGGGACTGTCGCCAAAACTACAAAGAAACTGGGACGGTCCTTACACAGTCGTCAACAGGCTGAATGACGTCGTCGTACGCATACGAAAATCGCCACACACCAAGCCCAAGGTCGTACATTATAACCGGCTAGCCCCTTATTTTGGCCAAAGTGATTAGAAATTAAAAACTGGAATTTCAGACCATGGTCATGAAAGTCACTTTTTGTAAATATGTAAATAGCAATTAGTTCTTTTTTATGTAAATCTTATTATTATTATTTATTTATTTATTTATTTATTTGTTTACTTATTTTAAGTGTTTTCCTCTAACTCAAGGATTGCACTGCCCGGGACGTGCAGTTTTTGAGGAGGGGGTAGTGTTACGAATTTTGTAAATAGTGTTTGTACTGTAAAATAATGTAAATAATCCATTCCTTTACTAATATTAGTTTTTGTTACATTGTATCTGTTATCAAGCAAACTTGTCTATTATTTTCAGTGAATGTCTATGGCAGCTTGGCGAAATAGTAAAGATATCGCCAAGTTGGCGTCACTTTTGACGATTAATTTTGGTCGCCAAACTTGGCGATTGTTGGCGATGGTAACCCTTCCCTCTCTATGGTAACCCCCCTTAGGTATGCTGATGCATTGAATGTTTTTCCTTGGTTTCTGGATTTTTCGAGAAGCCTCTGGAAACTTCTAGCGCATGCTGCGAGCCTATATAAGGAGAGCAATACGAGCTGTCGTAGTTATTATTTACCAGTCAGTCATATAGTGAACAAGGCGATTGTTAAGCAAGTTTGCTTGAGTTTTTCTCTACGTTGTTTTGAATGTGATTTAGCGTTGAGACGTGGTATAAAGAGTCTCTGGGACCTATATCTGTACTTATACGATGGATTTGAAGAGTTATTTTTGAATATCTAGTAATATTTGTGAGTTTCGAAAACTCTGTTGTTCTGAAGATCTGTAAATAAATTATTTTCTACTTTTCTAAGAAACAAGAGTTTGAAGTTGTCTAACCATAAGATCAAAAGAACCCAATGTACGCAATAGTATATTATTTGCTTTTATCGTTTTCTTTATATTACTTACATTTGACAGCTAGGAATCTAAATGTTTTTGGAATTCGAGAAAATACTCAAGAGCAATATATAATAGCATATAGCGGAAAATAATTTGTTATATTTGCATAGGTTGTCAACCAATAATCACGTTCCAAAATGCGAATATTGAAATGAAAACAGCCAAAAAAACTGCGGTAATATAAATTTTTAGCATTTTCTAAATTTGTATGCATAAATTAAAACATTTGAAGCTGTAATATAGGAAAAACAAAATTATTGTTACATTGCGATATTAATTCGGCGTCTAAACGGTTTATAACTAATCGTAATATTAATAATATATATTCCACTACGAAAAATGAAGAATTTCTATTATAAATAAATAATCTGCTTATAAGACGTTGCTGCATTAATAAATACATTACAAAATTTTTATTTACATGTTTCAACTCTTTTTAATCGAGTCATCTTCACAATGTAAATCATTTACATTCGGAAGAATCATTTGCATGTAAATCATTTACATTCTAAAGATGACTCGATTAAAAAGAGTTGAAACATGTAAATAAAAATACTTTAAATGTTTAATACAACAACGTCTAATAAGCAAAATATTCAATATTACTATATAAATTCTTACATTTTTAGTTGTGGAATATATATTATTAATATTACGATCACTGTAAAAAAAAATTCAAGAGGTTACTAAAAATTTTTTAGTAAATTTGTATTCCACAGAATTTTTTAGTAACCATTACAAGCATTTTTTTGCAAGTGAAACAAACATTTCTTTTGTAAACTGAACAAAAGAATTTTTTGTATAAGTAACTTAAAACTTTTTAGTATGAGCCACCAAGCTAATTTTAGTAATAGCTCCAAAATTATTTTTCATAACCAGTACGTGTGCCCGAAGGTTAGGAGCTTCCTTCGAGCTCCATCCAGTGGGTAAAAAGACAGACTTCTGAGGCGAAAAATTTTCGGCTAAGCCGCAGTAGATGGCAGCACCAAACATTGCTACCTGCTCCAACAGAATTTTCATAATCCTTTTATTTAACGAGTACTTACACTGCATACATTCGGTGCGTATTTGGTGGTGTCCAGCATCGAACCCGACACCTTTCAGCCTGGAGTTCGGTGCTATGACCACTAGGCTATCACGTCCACACCAAGCGAGTTTTAGTAATAGCTATTAAAAATATAGAACTATTACCTCTATTCGTTGCTAGCTTTTTTCTAGTAATTCTTACAGATTTTCTTGTAACCGAGTAAGATTACTAAAAATTTCTTAGTAACTGCATAGATCACTAAAATTTTTTTAGTAGATCGACCCTTTTTTTACAGTGTAGTTATTGGTCTGCCTAATCGCACCTTCCTTTAAAAAACCTGAAAACCAGACATTAGAAAGTGACTCTTTTTTTTTATTAATATGTTTTCCTGCTCTCATAATCTATGTTTTCAAACCTTTGGCTGCAAATAAACACAATGGTAAACCTATGAATCAACTGCTAAAATCGAGTTTTCAGGTATTTTTTAGAAATATATGACTTGGCAGACCGATTACGTTTTAATACGCGAATCGAATTTTAACTAATTCTGGAATTTCAGACATAAACTCGATGAAGTAATTGTCTGTGCTACCGCCTATGAGCTTATTTATTGATATAAATTGAAAGAGGGCATAGTTCCCAATCGCATAGGAATTCCCTATTTTTCTTCAAAATTATATTATTTTTAATTTAAACATTTCTATCACCTGTCATATCATCTACTCTGTAAATAAATTTTAAAATGTGTTTATGGTAGACTGAAGCTTTGTTTGATAACATCATTTCTTACTTAGTCGAATACTACTTTAAAAGGGATTTATGTCTTAGTCGTGTTTCCTCGACAGTGAATTTTGTCTTTCAGAAACATTTACATTTTAAAAGATTCACTTCGAAAAAATAATTAACATTCCATTAACAGAATACAAAATGCAGACATCTAGCAAAAGTTTTCTGTTAATTTCACCATCCTAATGACGTTATAAATACACATAGTAATCTTTCTCAAGATGAGGAAATGCATTTAAAAGCATTCAAATGTACAAATTCGTAATTTCTGAAACATTAAATTTTAATTGTTTTCGTCTGAAGTAACATGTAATTTTTCCTTCATAATATGCATTTAAAAAGTAGCAAAATTGATGCAAAAATTATTACAGTTTCGCAAACTAGTAACAATTATAATAAAAATATCAATATACAGTAAAACTTCTATTTAACGAAGTCTCGTCGTTACATCCAAACATTACTTTATGAAGAAAATTCGTAAATATAAATCATCTCAAATTCATGAAATTTACGCAATAAAATACACATACATAAAATGAAAATTACGCCTAATATGGAAATATCGGGAAAATATATTTTAATTGGGCAATACCATTTTTTATGAAATGTAAACATATGAGAACATGTCGGAATTACACGTCAAGCCGAGCAAATGAGATACGTTCACGAATTTTAAAAAATATTTAGAACTTGGTGTAATAGTATTCAGTACTTCGGATACAGTATAGTAGCCAAAATCTTTTGTGTGTGCCTGTAAATACTATCTGCTTTCTATAATGGAGGAAATAACTTGTAGTAAACCTCAGCAATGTGCATCAGTTTCATAAAATATGAAATAGTTTAGCATAATTATAATACGCCCCAATGTTTCTCCCTATAACATTATGTACACTGTAAAAAAATGGTCGATCTACTAAAAAAATTTTAGTGATCTTTGTAATAACTAAAAATTTTTTAGTAATCTTACTCGGTTACAAGGAATCTGTAAGAATTACTAGAAAAAAGCTAGCAACGAATAGAGTTAATAGTTTTACATTTTTAAAAGCTATTACTAAAACTCACTTGGTGTGGCCGTTATAGCCTAGTGGTCACAGCACCGAACTCCAGGCTGAAAGTACCCGGGTTAGGAATGTACCGAATGTATGCAATATAAGCCAAGGTGTTAAATAAAGGGATTATGAAATTCCTGTTGTAGCAGTTACCAT
>OZ025296.1:330762543-330870354 GCA_964019185.1 Maratus speculifer | reverse complement strand
GGGTAATGATCTCTGGACTTTCCCTCCCCTTTAGAAACATTCAGAATAGAGCAGGTAGCAATGTTTGGTGCTGCCATCTATTGCGTCTTCGCCGAAAATTTCCGCTTCAGTAGTCTGTCTTTTTACCCACTGTATGCAGTTCGAAGGAAGCTCCTGACCTTCGGGCACACGTAATGGTTACTGAAAATAATTTTGGAGCTATTACTAAAATTTGCTTGGTGGCTCATTATAAAAAGTTTTAAGTTAGTTATACAAAAAATTCTTTTGTTCAGTTTTACAAAAAAAATGTTTGTTTCACTTGCAAGAAAAAAAAAAGTTTGTAACGGTTACTAAAAAATTCTGTCGAATACAAATTTACTAAAAAATTTTTAGTAACTTCTTGATTTTTTTTTTTTTTTTTTTTTTTTTTTTTTTTTTTTTTTTTTACAGTGTAGTGGGATACTATTGTGTGGGCCTGTAAATTAACAACAAATATTCTTTGCATTGCAGATGGTATGGAATGTATATTTGATTATATAATTCATAGATGCATATTAATTTTATTATGTTCGAAAGTGTGTAACATCATAAAATGCACTCTTTGATTGGTGTCAATATAGCATGCACAATATTGCACATACTACTACCTCATCTTTTTTGCGACAAATTATAAGCAAAAAAACTTGGCAAAATTTTGGACTGTTTTTATAGAAATTTTCATTTTTCTACGATTATTCATGCTGTCCTGATAAAAGTGAACGCAGTTTATTACAATAAGTCTTCTAACCATAATTTGTAGTTTGAAAGCTATTGCTACATTAGTTTTGATTGGGTTATCCAAAAGATGTTCTTTTTAGGTGCATTCGTAATTATGTAAATACGTAGCACCTATAGTTGTCGTTCAGTCTGTCCGTCTGTCTGTCCGTCTGTCTGTCCGCATATAACAACGCAATAACTACCCGACCGAATCTTTTGAAATTTAAAATATATACTTATTACATAATTTTGTCGAGCCATTTCAAATTTTATGAGAATCGGATGGATAGATCAATTACAGGGACGATCAAAATTATTCCGTTACATTGCGGTCAATGGGGAAAAATGTTGCAAATGCATTTTAATCGTTTGAAATTTAAATTACATACTTATTATATAATTTTGTCAAGTCATTTCAATTTTTTGAAAATAGGATGCATAGTTCAAATACAGGGACAATCAAAAGTACTCCGTTACATTACAGTCAATGAAAAAAAAAGCTTCAAATGCATTTTAATAATATTACACTCATTCGAACATAATAATATTGATATGCATCATAAAGTACATATTATAATATAGATTTTGCATAATCTGTTGTGCAAAGAACTTTTGTTATTGATTTACATAATGAGTATAGAGAGAACATTGTTTGTTGCGCATTTTAATTGTAATTAACTATTTACAATTCTATGAGATTGATATATGAGAGTGATGTTTTTAAAACTTCATTATCTTACGAACGCACCTCATTTGCTAAGCTTCACGTGCAATTTCCATCTTGTTTAATTTGTTTACGGTCTTCTATGGGATTTCGGAAACAAATCTTTGCGAAAATTTATGAACTATAGTATTTATTCTGTTTACAAAATTGGAGTTTCAGGACAATTCATTAAATTTTTTCTAGTTATTTAATAAAACGTCTAAAATCGCAAGTGACCGGTCACCTTTGACAATATCTCATACCGATTTTTAAAAAATCGATCTCTAAGGAAAACATAGCGGAGGAAGCAATAATTAATTTCTTATGGAGAAATCTGTATCAGCTTCTGCAGTGAGTAATTGTTGAAAAGTAGTTGGAATAGCTTACCACAGACCAATTTTGTGAAATATAGCCACATTTGGCGACAAAAATAAATTGTGTATGAAATCAACATGGCGATAGCTGGCTAATTTGATGAAATTCTCAATTCTGCTTTTTAGTGAATTAAAAAAAAATGCCTCTTTTTTTCATTTTAACGAATGACTATAAAAAAATCTCTTCTTTATATTTATGCTTATTTTATTTCTGAAATTGCTGTTACATAATGTTTTTATACAATACTAACAGTTGGATCATATGTTGAAAAACTTGTCTTTAATTGATAAAAATTTGATGGCCCTCATATGATTTTTTTTAAATAAAAGTATTAAATATTGATAATATCTGACGTAGTTTATTCGAATACATGAAAACAAAAATTTATTTGTTATAAGTTATATTAATAAAATGCCTACAAATAAATAAATTTATCTAGAAATTTAGTGTAATTTATGAAAATATTCTATAATAATGCAATTTGTAAGATATACAGTTAATTAGAAAAAAAATGTATTTTAATCAATAGATAAACTCTATCGTGGCGTCTCTAATGAAAGATTCTCTGCATTCCACACAAAAATCTTTACTGAAACTAATTGTTATATAATTGAAGTATTAATAGAATTACTCTTCTAATCCTTCTTTGCAAGTCTGATAATCTTCAAAGCAATGCCGAAACTTGTTAGCTAATTAATTTCTCATTTACTGTGACATTAATTTGAGAGCGATACTTTTTGATGCTTCCAATTTTATAAAACACTTGAATCTGGATTAAAAAATACAAAACTGTTGTTTACTTAATAAATAGATATATAATATTAGACATTTCTATCTAAAAAAAATCTTAGATTATTACTTACCCATCATATAGGGTAAGTCTTGCAATCGTTTTGAAAATCGAAAAAAAAATTTTGACGGATTTACATGTTTTAGATAGTGGAGATTCTGAAAAACATATTTTTAGAAAAAAAATTTTGCCGTCCGTCTGTCTGTCAGTCTGTCTGTCTATAAACGCTCTATCTCCCGAACAAATTGAGATAGAAACTTGAAATTTTGTATGTAGCTATATTGTAAGAATGGGACGAAGCCTATTTAATATCAGAAACCTCGATTATCCGGAACTATTTTTTTCGGACTCTGAAAAAATTCGTTCTGATGAAAGGTATATAAAATTTTTCGAAATTTTTTGCTCTAAGGAATGGACGTAAAAAGCAATAAAATAACACACATTTTGCATATAGAACGAAATCGATCGGATTATTAGTTGCCGAGATATTTGTTATCCTGTTTTCCATATTCTTCGATTTTTCATGACCCTGTGTTTCATTCAAATTTCAATTCAGAGGTATATTTTAAATGAAAATGAGACGCTTAATCCGACGCAGTTAACTGTTAGTTAATAGATGTATTATTTTTGGAGTTATAAGGATGTTTCTTTTACGCAGTTCGGTACTACTTGAGTAGTTTGGCGTTTTATATAATTTGTCGAAATTGGTACATCAGCCGTTCTTTAATATAACATTACTATGTATATTAACAATACTTAAAGTTTGTTTATGAATTGCAATGCATTGTATAAATGGTTTTCACATGTTTTATTTTCATATACATATCCATGATGGGTAAGTATTACGGTGGCCCCCAACGACTAGTTATATTATGTATTTGTTATTTCTTTATAATGCTCTAAAAAATGATTAATAATAAAATAACAAGTTAATCATTACTTCAGGTTACTAAATGTACTATTATTTATACATAAAAGGATTTTAAACGGGGAAAATTTAATCCTTGTTGAATTTGAATTTTATCTGCAGCTTTCCTATTACATATAAATATATTTTATTAAAATACAATTGATAAATTATAAATTACTAGTTATGTGGTAATCCAATATGTTGCATTTACATTGCATGAAATCTTTCAGTTTCTTAAGAAATAAAGGATTCAAATGTCAATGTACATTTCGGAAAAAATATATATATCAAGAAATTTATTTATAATATATTTTATTAATAAATTTCAATCAAATTAATTCCTTATTAAATTTCAATAAAATTTATTCAATACTATATTTTTTGCCGTTTATTTCTTAGTATATATGCATCATAGAATGTAAATATATGAACATTATGAATGGTAGAGGAATTTTTCTATTTCTCTGGGTTTTTTGTCTTTTTGTTACTTTTGAAAAAAATTCATACCAAATATCATTTGGTTATTTTCTATCAAAAATATATGTTACAGTATGTTACTTTTGTAAAAGAAAAATTTTAGATTATGTTTGTATATGGGAATCTAATGCGTTAGAAAACATAGTCTAGTTTTTGATACATTAAATGAATTTAGATAAATATATACATACAATAATTACTCTGACACAAAATTTAAAAGAATAAAAAATAAAAAATAACTTAGATTAATTTAAAGGTATATTACAAAACTAAATTTCTCCCATAAAATGCATACAGCATGTAGATTCAATTTTGTACGTTAACACCATATTGGTGCATAAACCTCCATTCTCTAAGATTAAATTATCATTATTTTTATTGTGATTGTTGTTGAATTATAAAGGAGATTTTATTCCATAGGGTCCTAGTCAAAAATTGCGTGATAAAACAAGCAAATGTTATATTTAATGCTATTGTCTCATTTGAGTCTGTTAGACTATATAAATTGGTTAAAATGGACAACTATAAAATTGTTCAATGTGTCAATCACTGTATTAATAGCAATGTCTTGATGGAAATTTACACCTTGTTATTACACCCAAAATATACAAATAAATACTTGCAACACCTTTTAAGAATTTACTTGTACATTAATACTTAATTATTTTATTTAAAATTTATATTTAGAATATAGGATTATTTTATAAGGGTTACATATTTATAAATCTATATTTGTGTGTGTGTTTGTGTGCATATATTATGTGCATAAGAAGAAAATATTGGGTTTGTGAAATTTTAATAATTTCGATTTGTGACGGATTTACACGTTTTAGGGATCAGATATTCCAAAAAATATAATTTTATAAAATGTCTGCCTGTATCTGGCACAAATTTTGTTGTATCATCATCTCAGGAACTAATGTATGGAATTTAATTAAACTTTAGATTCAGTTAATTCCTAATACAAATTGGTGCTTATTTGAATTTTGTGTAACTCGTCCAATAGGTCACGCTGTTATGATGCATTATTCATGATTTCTTCAATTGCTATATCTCAAGAACTAATCTAGAAATTTTCGTAAAACTTCAGATTTCGTTAGTTTTTGATATATATTGAAGTTAATTACTTTTTGGTGTATATCACCCTGTAGGTGATGCTGCAATAATACATTATTCATGATTCCCTCAATTGTAATATAAAAAGATCTAATGCAAGATTTTCGTCAAACTTTAGATTCAGATGTAGAATGATATATTTTGCTCCTGATTAAATTATGATGTAAATCGTGCTGTTAGACTAAATATTTCCCAATGTTCACAATAGCTCTATCTCAATAACTAATCTACGGAATTTACTTCATAATATGTCACACTTTTACATAAATAAATCCTTTTCAATCATACATGAACATAGATTGTCATTTAATTTTGGCACTCTGATGGCGAATTTTGAAGTATTAAGGGTGCTAGTGACTCAGTGGCCGAAGTTCACTCAGTAATGTTAAGTCTATGGATGTTTGATGCATTTTTATACTCAAAATGTCTTCTTAAGGAATTAATATTTTAAAATCTTTTTTTTTTTTTTTTAATGTTCACTCCTTAAAGGATCTCTTTTTTTTCTTAGTTGTCAAAATATTTTTAAAATCTATGCATAATTTTATAGGAAGTGTTAAAATTTTACTTCTAGTTTGTTAGCTATTAAAACATAAATTATTAAATTCAGCATTTTTTTATGTACTCCAAAGGAAGAATTAGGCTGTACAGAGATTGGGCGCCATTTTCGGGGAATCCTGTATTTAATCATACAAAGTTAACATAAAAATATGATATCAAGTTCTGTACTATAAAATAAACGGAATATTTTTACAACAACAGTCATTTTTGGTAGTTACATAAAATAAAATTATCAAAATCAGCTGCATAATGTATAAAGGGGTAAATCTTAATAGTAAAAATATTATATTGCAATATCATTAGATATTGCTATCCAATGTATATTTTATATGTAAATTTAATGATGTAAAACTAAAACTCATGAATAAAAATAAAACTTAACTTCTCAGTTTAATTTTTCAAAGCATCATCCGTAGTAAAATTTTCTAAAATACAGATTGGCAGATGCCAATCTTTAAGCTACATCTTCAGAAATTAAATTCAAACTGCTTAATGTTTGAAAAGGAATATTTTCTGCCAAATTATATTTTAGAAAATTTTACTCCTGATGATGATTTTAAAGATTAAACCGAAATGGTTGAATTTTATTTTATTCAAGTATTTTCATATTACATCATCTTTCAATTTTTGAACAAAGTGTACGTTGAACACTAACATTTACTTTATAGTACAACATATTAAAAATTAAAAAATAAAGCAAGAAATATTATGCTCCAAGCAGGGGGGGAGTTAATATTGTTATTCCCTTATTGTAAATAAACTTTTCAACCAAAAATTGAACCGACTTCAAAAGCTACTGCAAAGTGAAAAATAATTTGTGTATATAATATTAATAAGATATTAAATTAAGAGTGTAGAATTTACCATGCGTATTATTATATTTATGTACGTTAATTTGATTTTTTGGAGCCGGTGCCAGCCAAGCCAAATTACATGTAATTTTCCAATAGATACACATCCAAGTATTTGCGAGTTTTTTTACGATTTAATGTCTAGTTAAAAATGTGACTTTATTCTTTCACGATTTGCATTGGATATTTAATTTTAATTTTGAAATTGGGCTTGGCTGGCACCGACTCCAAAAAATCAAATTTGTACATAAATGTACAAAAATGCAATTAATGTACATAACGTACATAATAATACGCATGATAAATACTACACTCTTAATTTAATACCTTATTACTATTATATACAAAAATTGTTTTTCACTTTGCAGTAGTTTTTGAAGTCGGTTCAATTTTTGGTAGAAAAGTTTATTTTTCTCCTTTTAGTTAAAAATTAACAATTTTTTTACGTCGGTTAATAAAAATAATACGGAAAAAATATTGTAAATTATGTCAGGAGTGGGGCTCAAACCCCTGCTCTCTTTCGAGAACCAGAGCTTATATGAGGTGCCTTAGACCACTCGGCCATATTGACTGCGCTCCAGTCGGCGAGCTTATCCAAAGTCCATGTTACTTTTAATTTGCGAAAAATCACAAATTTTATTAGTTTTTGCCTAATTTCCAAAAATGTACTGAACAAATTTCAATGAAATAGAAGTGGTACCAATTAGAGCGTAGCCTGTTTCATTTAACACAAAATCCAAATGAATCGGTTGGATAGTTTCGGAGCAATCGGTGAACATGCATAGAAAAAAAAACCACACACGAATTGATAACTTCCTCTTCCTTTTCTGAAGCGGGTTAATAATAAAATTTGTAAAAAGGAAAAAATTATTGTAAGTTATACATTGACGTAAATTATGGCAGGTGTGGTGTTCGAACCCTTGCTCGCTTTTTCGAGAACCAGAGTTTAAATCCGGCGTCTTAGACCGCTCAATCATTCTGTCTGCACTTCGTTCGGCGTACTTATTCAACACTTTTAATTAGCGAAAAATCACTAATTTCGGTAGTTTTCGGTTATTTACTAAAAAAGTACTGAACCAATTTCGATGAAACGGAAGTGGTACCAATTCGAGAGCTTCCTCTTTCATTTAAAATAAAAATAACAGAAATCGGTTGCATAGTTTCGGAGTAATCGGTGAACATACATAAAAAAAATACATACGCGTTGAATTGAAAACATCCTGTCCTTTTTTGAAGTCGGTTAAAAAAAAATGAAACTTAGTATCTCTGTTCTTATGTTATCACATCCAGAAAAAGGCAATATCACATTTGTACAATTCAGACAAATAAATAAACTTATAACAATGGACCCTATATCATATCCACTCGAAATATATACATTATTAAATTATAATATATATGAAAATCTCAAAAATATTACATATTTGCTTTGTTGAAGTAAATAAAGTGTAGCAACTAAAGAAACTTTACTCTTGTTTTCTATAAAAGTTTTGAAAAATCTATACATCTTGTTTATGCGCAGAAAAAAAATGAGTATATTTATAACAATATAAGTATACGGATATTAAAAAATCTGGAAATGCTTCAAACTGTACCGAATTCATTTCAGAAATACATAAAGTAGCGAAGAATATTTGAAAGAAAAAGCTGAAAAAAGCTATATATATAAAAATGGTGCAGAATGCTCTGTTTCTCTTCTGAAATTGAATCCAAAATGCTAGCGTTTATCTATAAGATGCCAGTCAAGGCAGTGCTTACATTTCGACGAAACATCGCACTCCGAATAAATTCCTTTTCAATTCATTCACCAATAAAATAAGATTCAAAGGAAAAATGAATGAAAACCATGCAAATAAAATATGTATAATTCATTTAAATGCATATATAGTGCAGTGCTCATAAATTCGACTGACAACTTCAGAGGGATGATAGTAGATATCAACACTTTAAAACAGTCGAAAATTACACGTCAAGGGAGTCAAATGAGGTGCGTTCGTACGATAACAAAGTTTTTATAATATTCAGATGCCGGTATAGTGGCATACAATTCTTCGGATTCAGTATTGTATCCGAATAATTTTGTGTGTCCCTGTAAATACTATCTGCTTTCTGTTATACGGGAAGTAAGTTATAGTGAACCTCAGCAACGTATATCGATTTCATAACATGTGATATAGTTTATTCAATTAAAATGTGCCCTAAACAGTGTTCCTCCCTGTGTATTTTTGTAACGGAATACTTCGGTGTGGCCCTGTAAATTAATAACAAATATTCTTTGCACCACATATAATACAGAATGTACATTTTAGTATATCCTTCATAAATGCTTATGATTTTTATTATGTTCGAAAGAATGTAACATTATTAAAATGCTCTTGAAACTATTTTTCCCGTTAGTCGTAATGTAACGGAATATTTTTGATTGCTCCTGTAACTGAATAATACATCCGATTTTTATAAAATTTGAAATTTCTCGTCAAAATTATGTAACAATTAAATGTTTTAAATTTCAAACGATTCAATGGAGTACTTTTTGCATTGTTATATGCAAACAGATAGACAGACGGACGGACTGAACGAAAACTATAGGGGCTACGTATTTACATAACTACGAACATACGTGAAAAGACAAATATTTATTGATTTAAGGATAGAGAGCCAACGAATATAAATGCACAAATAAAGTATGAGAAGGTAGCAAATAGCTATTTCGAATCTACTAACGAGATTCTTCATCAGTGCAAAACTCAGCGAGCTAAAAGTAGCAAAACTGAGAACTTAGGCTCAGTTTTGCTACTTTTAGCTCGCTGAGTTTTGCACTGATGAAGAATCTCGTTAGTAGATTCGAAATAGCTATTTGCTACCTTCTCATACTTTATTTGTGCATTTATATTCGTTGGCTCTCTATCCTTAAACATTTGTGCACAAAGGCTTTATTTGCTATTTTAAAATATTTATTGAACTAAGAAAATTTGCTATAAGCACAAGCAAAAATATTCGTAGGAATAATATTCAAAAACCGCTTCCAAGTCACCCAAAATTCCAAAAAGTGTACTTTTATCTTTAGAAACCTAAAAAAATATTTATTCTCGAAATTTAAGAAGAATTTATAAAAGTCAATTTTTATTATAGCTGCCCGTAATTTT
This sequence comes from Maratus speculifer, assembly GCA_964019185.1. Lineage (NCBI taxonomy): Eukaryota > Metazoa > Arthropoda > Arachnida > Araneae > Salticidae > Maratus > Maratus speculifer. The sequence continues at coordinate 330,860,693 of OZ025296.1, read as the reverse complement.
CGAGAAAGGTCACGAGTAGCTTTTATAATACCTAAATTAGTTCTCCCTACACCGAAAAATTTATTCTTCGGATGCTATGAGACCTCAGCTGCATACAGGGATGTAGTGGAGGGTATACAGGGGTATACCCCGTATACTTTCTGGATTTTTTAAAAGGAACACTGTATAAGGTAACATCCCCTGTAATTGGCACATTAAGGATTTGTCTTTAAACTTACTTCTATTTTCATTACCAAAGAATAAAATAATTACTTGCAAATATTTTTAAATAAAAGAGTGTATATCTGTACATCTATTTTGCCCACTAAAAGTAAAAATACTTGAAAAAAGTATTTTTATAAAAATATATTTATAAAAAGATGCTGTAATCACTAGTAATTGGCACTTAGACTTTTACACAATTAAAGTAACCCTTTTCAACTAAGCAACACTGTTGCCAATTAAAATTTAAAATATAGATCAGATAATAATCAGATAATCAGATAATAATAAATTGAAATGCATGCCTTTCTTAAGCCAGAGAAGAAGAATTTGCAACAAAAATGGCTAATTTGCTACAAGCCGTAATTGTTTCTCTTTCCTAGGCACTATTGTCATTTAGTAGCATAAATCAAAGTTATAATCTGTAAAGTAAATGGGCATATAACTGGTATATGGTCTTGCATTTTTAAAAGACTGGATATAAATCTTATTTTAGGACATGTTTGTAGGATGTGCCAATCACTGGTGCACGCCAATTACTGGGGATGTTACCCAACCCTCTGTATTTCTAGAAAACTATAGTATATACACTCTAGGGTATACCCTCTGTTTTGAGCGTATACCCCCTGATTTTTTTACGACTGCACCACTGGATGCATAACTGAAATTGTGCTTGCAATTGTAAAAGAAAAAAAATTAATTTTAATGTTAATGTTAATCTTGTTGATTCTATATTTTTTTCAATTAAACATGTTTGCAGAACATGAAAATTTTTAATTAAAATCTTATAGCATCTGAAAAATCGGCGTTCAGGGTGCAGGGAACTGATAAATGAACTGTAAAAGCTATTCTTGACTTTTTTTGAAAAGTATGGTCAATTAATTAAAATTTATTTTTATAAATTCTTCTTTAGATTTCAAAGATACATTTTTTTTCAAGGTTTCTAAAGATAAAGTTTTGGCGTACACTGTAAAAAGAATTCAAAAGGTTGCTAAAAATTTCTTAGTAAATTTGTATTCCACAGAATTTTTTAGTAACCATTACAAACTTTTTTTTTTTTTTTTTGCAAGTGAAACAAACATTTCTTTTGTAAACTGAACAAAAGAATTTTTGTATAACTAACTTAAAACTTTTTAATATGAGCTACCAAGCAAATTTTAGTAATAGCTTCAAAATTATTTTTAGTAACAATTACGTGTGCCCGAAGGGCAGGAGCGTCCTTCGAGCTGCATCCAGTGGGTAAAAAGACAGACTTCTGAAACGGAAGATTTTTGGCAAAGCCGCAATAGATGGCAGCACCAAACATTGCTACCTGCTCTATTTTGACATGTTTCTAAAGGGGAGGGAAAGTTCAGAGATCATTACCCATGGTAACTGCTACGACAGGATTTTCATAATCCCTTTATTTAACAAGTACTTACATTGCATATATTCGGTGCATATTTGGTGGCGGCCAGCATCGAACCCAGGTACTTTCAGCCTAGAGCTCGGTGCTATGACCACTAGGCTATCACGGCCACACCAAGTGAGTTTTAGTAATAGCTATTAAAAATGTAGAACTATTAACTCTATTCGTTGCTAGCTTTTTTCTAGTAATTCTTACAGATTCCTTGTAACCGAGTAAGATTACTAAAAACTTTTTAGTACTTACAAGATCACTAAAATTTTTTTAGTAGATCGACCCTTTTTTTTACAGTGTAGCATGTCCCGAAAGGGACATTATGCCATAAAGCCCCATACAACCAACCAACCAACTAAAGATAAAAGAACGCTTTTCGGTATCTTGGACGACTCAGAAGAGGTAATCGTTTGAAAATGTTGTTGTTTTTGGTTGCGATTAGAGGTATCTGAGGCATATCTGATATCTTGTAATCTCCGCATTTTACTTTTTTTTATGATTCTTACAGGTATATTAATGTTTAATTCATGACGTACGTATTATTTAGAGCGATCGCAGACCGCAACATTTCTAACGGGTATTTTCTAAGATACGAAGTACCGAATCGTTACTTAGAAATACGACTCGTTAGTCGTTACAGTGTCTATACATATTGTGTCTAATATCACTCATCATTGGTGGTGGTAGCCTATCAATGGACATCATTTATTAGAAGACTTTGCAAATAGTTAGCTGGAGTTTACGTAAATATAATCATAGTAATGTCAACCAAAAAAAGCGCAACAGTTATGTTATTAAGAAATTTATTGTCTTTGTCATGACATGGCAGATTTTGACAATAGAAGATAGGAATTTGTGTGGAAAATATTTCTAAATATAACTTATGGTAATCAAGGTACTGTTATAGATATTTGAAATTAATAACTTTTTTTAAAATACCGGGTGATTATAAAATAAGTATTCCTATTGGGAGCTGTCTGTAGCTTGAAGGAATAACCCGAATGAAGCCAAAATTTGTACACATACTATTTGAGAAAGAGGAAGAAGACTGGAACAATACAAATAAAATAATTGCAAAAATCGCCGACAGATGGCGCTTTTGTGTCACCTGGTAACAATTGCTGATGACAGCTAATTTTATACGGATAAAATTGGATTACCTTTCGTAGGACTTTTCGAACAGTAGCATATGGAATATCCAAATTTCGGATAACTCCACGTGCACTAGGACCGTCTTCCAGAGTCCCTGATGGTTCTACAATCGCAGTAGCAATTTCTTCTTGAGTGCGGAGAGGTAATGGATTCCTCCCTCTTCCACCTTTTACAGTAAACGATCCAGTCTCCTCGAATTTTTTTACCATGCTTCTCACTGCACACGATGTCAAAGGACCTTTTCCTTTACGCATTCCTTTCACACGCCTAAATTCACGTAAAGCAGCTGCACAATTTGAACTGTTAACGTAGAATAGTTTTAAAATTAAATCGCGATCTGGTAAACTGAGAGCCATGTCGTACAACATTAATGGCAGAAATGACCATTTTTTGATTTTACTAATGATTACAATGGCATTTGGACCGACAGGACCCGTGGCACCATCTGTTGCCGATTATTGGAACTATATTTTTTATTGTTCCACCCTTCTTCCCCTTTCTTGAAAAGTATGTGTACCGATTTTGGTTTCATTCGGGTTATTCCTTCAAGCTGCAGACAGCTCCAAATAGGGATACTTATTTTATAACCACCCTCTATAACTACACTGCAAAAAAAAAAAAAAAAGCTGTAGCTTTAGTAATCTAAATTTACCGAAATCTGTTATGCTTAATAAAATTTTATATGTACACTGTACAAGAAAATGATGTCAATTTACAAAACTTGTAAGCAAAACTACAGACATTTGTAAATTTATATAAAAAAATTACTAAAATTTTGATAAATTTACAAAAATTTTCATAATTTTACAAAAATTTCGGTAATTTTATTAAGATTTTATCTGTAATCATTATTTAAAAAGTTCTGGGAATGCGATTTTCTAAAAAATTTCTTAGCAACCTTAAATTTTTTTTTATTCAAAGTGCAAATCTGTATCTGTTACATAATTTTTTATTGTTGCCATTGCATAAAAAATTCGTGGAATATAATTATTTTTGGAAAAAATTTTGTAAATTTTTTTTTTTTTTTTTTTTTTTTTTACAGTGTAGGGTGATTTTGCCAGTAGTTGATAAAATTTTTGAAATATTGCGTCATTTCAAATGGAAATGAGTCTTAAACATGGCGCTAGACTGAATATTTTTGATTGAATGTTAATGCACTTGTTGTCACATTGTTATTTTTGTGTGACATAAATGAAGCTATTTCATGAAATTCTTTTATAGAAATTGTAAACATTTAGCTTTTGATTACTTGGAGACAATTACGGTGGATTTGAATAATCCACTTCTATCCTGCTTATTTCAACTAATCTCTTTATATCAATTATTGTTAATAACAGGCCAAGGATGATACTTTAAACATTCATTTTTAGACTTTCGGAGGACTTTTTTCACCTGGTCAACTACTGGGAAATTTGCAACTAAAAATCTATTCATTTCTAATTTTGTTGGTATTTAATCTCAGAAGCTTTTATTTTTTGTCTGTTATAACTATAAGATATTCATTAAAGGTTATAGCAATTACATTAGTTTACTTCTAAAACTTAAAAATTATAAAATATACAAAAAAAAACGGTAATACGGACTTTATTTGATCAACTACAAGCTGGGTCACTCTATTTTGATGCAAGGGAATTATGATAATAAACAAAATTTGAAGCATATTTTACAAATGAATCTACACCTAAAAAAGTAACATTATAAGAATTATATATTAGTTAGTTATAAGAAAAAACATTGTGTATATTTAAGCAAACTAAAAAAAAAACTTTTTGAAAAGCCAAGTTTGAGGAATTTTTTATTTGAAATGGGTTTTTATAAATTACAAAATTTTATAAATTATAAAATGCCATAAAATTAGTTGGCTTTTAAAAAAATGTGATTAACTACCTCAAGAATTTTCTTTGTGTATTTTAAAAGCAACGGATATGTAAAAATAAGCTAACTAATTTTTTTATGTATAAGTTTGTTAAATAATGCGGAGAGTCATCTTTCTAATTACATGGCATACACGTTAGTTCTTTAAGCCGATCAAGTTAGTAAATGAAAAAGCGACGAATTTTTTTGTCAATTTACTGAAAATCTTCTTGGAATTAGAAAAATATGCAATATTTTCTAATTATATTTTGAAAAGGAATTTTTTTTATCGAAATCATTAACTTAATATTTCGTAAACCTATTCAAATAACTTGTGGGTTCTTTTTTTAAATCAAACGTATAGTATAATTAATATTTAAAAAACCCTTTTTTTTTTTTTTTTTTTTTTTTTTCACTTTTATAATTTTAGAATTTCAAATCACTTAAAAATGAATTTTTGCTAAATAAGGGTGTTTTGTTGAAAAAATAATTAATTAAATTAACTTTTAATTATTTAATGCAGCAATATAAAATTGTTAAAATTTATTTTTTTTTAAATCCCAAATACAAGTTATGATAAGATGTATTATTGAGTTAGTTTTTTTCCTAACTTAATACATATTTCCATCCAACCATCTCAAATCTTGTTTTCTTTTTTTAATCATGTTTTTTATAGTTCTGTAACAAAAAATTGTGATGTTAAAAAAAACTGTGAAGTTAAAAGTTTTTTGAAGTGTGAATTTTTCTAGCAGATTTGTATTCCAAGAACTTTTCAGATAACAATAACAGCAAAATTTCATGTAACCGAGGAAGGTTACATGAGTTTTTGCTGTTACCGTTACATGAAAAGTTATTGGAATAGAAATCTGCTAGAAAAATCTTAGTAACTTCACAGTTTTTTTTTTTTCAGTGTACACTGAAAATAAAATTACTTATTTTAAGTCATAATTTTGGCAGGTAAGGTCTGACTTTATATCTTTTAATAGCTTACATTAAAATTTATTCATTGGGATGATTTTAAAAGTAACCCACTGCAAAAATTCGCTATAGAGATTGTGTACTGAGGAGTTTGAGCTCTTTTTATACACTGTAAAAAAATTCTGTAGAGGTATTAAACTTTTTTTCGGAAACTGGGATTCCTAGAATTTTTCTTGTAACGGTAGCAGTAAAAATTCTAGTTTTAGAATCAGTTACATTGATTTTTTCTGATATCGTTACATGAAAAGTTCTTGGAATCCCAGTTTCCTAGAAAATGTTTAGTACCACAGAATTTTTTTTACGGTGTACAATAAAGCATAGTGATTTTTAAAGTCAATTCTCACAAAACTGTAAGTAAAACTTAACTGAAGGTATAAATCAACTAGAAGAACATCGTGACCAACTATTACATTCATAATTTTAAAATTAAACTATAACTTTTTTTCCCCTCTGAAAAAACTGAGCACTCAAAATTGATTAAAAAGTACTCAACTTTAAATACTTCACATACTCATAATAGCATTGATGTAAATGCACTCAAAATTGAGAAACACGTGTACTCATTTTTGATTCTGTGGATACGTTCAAATATGAATTGTAATATTAAAACTGTTGTTAGCTTTCTTTTTTCAAAAACTAAAACAATATCACTTCACCTTTTTTCATTCACGTATAAAAACATTTCATATTTATTTACTTAGAATTAAATTACCTTTATATCCAGAGTCATTTAGTTTTTCTACTTTTTAATTTTAATTTTATACATTTTAAATTTAATATATGGTCAAAATTTATTATATTTATATGCCGCGTTGGCAATGGCTATATTCACGATCATAGCGGGCGCAATGTTTTGTTTTGATTTTTAAATTATATTTATATCCAGTGTCATTTAATTTTCTACTGATTTTATATGTTATGAATACGGTTCTTATTAATGAACCGAAACATGTCAACTCTTTAATTTAATTTTTATTTGTGACACCTTCTAAGTAAATAAATATGAAATGTTTTTATACGTGAATGAATTGTAATATACTACCTTCCTGAACCCTTCATTTATTAAATTAATATATCCGTTCATTAAGCGCCCCACCAGCCAGCGGCTGAGAGGCTACGAAGATAGTAAACGGCAGTTCTGAGTTCGAACCCAATCGCGCCTATAGTCCTAACCGTCCAGGGTTTCCTTGGAACCTTGGGTAACTTTGCGAAATGAGGATTAGGATACCTTGGAAAGACCCCCCACGGAGGGCATTCCTCCTCGCGCCTACATCAGTAGTGCAGATAATCACATTTCATAACACACAATTGTTCATTAAGTTGTACACTGAAAAAAATGAAGCACTCAGAAATGAGTAAATCAATATACACTGTAAAAAAAATCTGTAAAGTTACTAAACATTTTCTAGGAAACTGGGATTCCAAGAACTTTTCATGTAACGATAATAGGAAAAATTCATGTAATCGATTCCGAAACTTGAATTTCTGCTGTTACCGTTACAGGAAAAGTTCTTGGAATCCCAGTTTCTTAGAAAATGTTTAGTACCTTTACAGATTTTTTTTTACAGTGTACTCATACCAAGTTAAATATGTTTGGATAAAAAATTATCACATTGCTTTCTCAAATTTGAAACATGATATGTTATCAATCCAAACAAAGAGTAATTTTGCACCCAGTAAAGGTTTATTTCATCCACTGCGGCATAAAAAGTGCTTATTAATAAAAATATTAAATTATGCACAGGATTTCAAAATAATTTAAAAGTGCTTGCAATTAATCATCTTGACATTAAAAATATCAAACTTTGGTATTTTGCTAATAATTTTGCTACTTTTCCTATCAAATAATCAAGTAAACTTTTATTGTTAATAATTTTGAGCAAGAAATAAATGCCACTATATTTTTAACTTTAACTTGTAAGTTCAGAGTCATAGCGATTTATATTTGAGCACAACCCCGGAATTAAAAATGAGTACCATATATTTCTCAGTTTTGAGTAAATTTGAATCGGAGCTGTTTTGAGTATGTGAAGTACATAAAATTGAGTATTTTTTACTCAGTTATGAGAACCCATTTTTTTCAGTCAGGGCCGTAGCTAAGGGGGCGCTATGGGCGGCTCAGCCCCCTCCCTAAAATATTTTGAGCCCCCCCCCCCCTCCCTGGTAAAAGTTCCAAGGTCACTAAATGTTCCGAAAATTCAAATGAAATTCTGTTCAAAAATCTAATTTAGTTTTGAGACCCTTTCACAGTTTTGCAGAGTTACTAAATTGTATCTAAAATACGTGTTTCAACACTCCCTCATCCTATTGGTACATATGAAGCTAACAGGATGTTTAATTTTGCACCAGTTATACATTCAAAATTTTCATCATCATATACTTTACTTAGCATGAAATGAAGTTATTACAACAGTTTAATGAGAAACATAGTACTTACAATGTGAATATGCACTAATTTATCTTTCTGCATTAGATTGAGAACAAAAAAATACGAGCCCCCCCCCCCTATATTCCCCTGGGCACCCCCTATATTCCCCTGCCCCCCCCCCCTATCGTACACTTCTAGCTACGGCCCTGTGTTTAGTGTATGTTTGTGAGTAACAGAATCATTACTTATATTAATGTACGTCTAAAGATAAAACCCAGTTTGGAAAAATAAAATTACGATTAATAATTTCAATGCTTGTGTGCTTATAGGTAATTTAAAAAAAAATAATATTATGCGAAAAAAAAAATCTTTCTTGTACCCTTTTTCATAAATTGCAGAAGAAAACATTAAAATTTTGTCCGTTTGCTCTGCGTTCAGGGAATTAAAGTAAAAATGTACTGCACTGTAAAAAAAAAATCCACAAAGTTACTAATAGTTTTCTAGGAAACTGGGATTTCTAGAACTTTTTATGTAAGGGCAACAGCAAAAGGTATCTAACAGATACTTTTATGTACTGAAAATCAAAAATTCTGCAAGGTTACTAAGAATTTTTAAGGAAATTAGGATTCCAATAATTTTTTATGTAATTACAACCCATGTTACAGATAAAATTTTAGTAAGGTTACTGTAATTTTAGTAGATGCCTTTGTTTCTGTAGATTTACAAAAAATAATTCTGTAGATTTACATCTTTCCTTGTAAGGTGCACAGGTAAAATGTTAGTAAGCATACAGATTTCGGCAACTTTTCATCTGTAGGATTACAGTTTTTTTTTTTTTTTTTTTTTTTTTTTTTTTACAGTGTGACGTTTATTTCACGCTCAAAATTATCACTGGTAATCTTTAAATTGATTGTTTATTAAGAAAAAGTAAAAAAAAAATTATTATCAAGGTACCCACATAAAAATTTTTTATGAGAAGAGTATTTTTTTTTTCAAGCACTTTTAAAAGTTTTTAAAATACTGGCATAATTTAATACTTACATTAATGAATATGTTTAATGCTGCTTTAAATGAAAATAAACCATTACAAAGTACAGAATTATCTTTTCGTTTGGGTTTGATAACATATGATGCTTCAAAATTGAGAAAGTTTAAGTTCATTTATTATCTAAGCATACTCAATTTGATATGAGTGCATTGATTTAATCAATTTTGCGTAGTTTTTTTTTCTCTCAGTAGTTTATTTTTTCTTTAATTCGTAAGTTCGAGTTTTTTTTCCACAAAAACTAATAGGTATATTTTTTTTTGTTCCAGAATGCGATTTTAAGAGCTTATAATGTCGCTATTCAAAACAAATTGTAACAATTAAATTACGTTAAATCCACCGTGCAAAGCATATGAAATGAATTCAAGTGTTTAAATACAATTAAATTTCAAATTAAAATATAAAACTTTATACGCATCCAGATTCTTTTTCGGAACATTAACTGTTAAAATATATCTATTTTAACGAGTGTTTAAAATTTATATCCAAAAGTTAATTAGGCATGAAGTTATTGCCATTCATATTAATGGCACTTTTTGAAGAAATTTGTCTGTTTAAATGTACACGATTCTTTAGAGGGTTTTCTTAATTTACTTTAAAAACTTTTATAATGGCATATTAAATAATTCAAATAGTCATTTTTCTCAAAAATAAAGAGCACTCATTAAATTTTGTAAGCGAACTAAGCACTAAAAAAGAAATTCATTAACTTTCGGTTTAGCCAACGTATTCTTAATATTTGTCGAGGAAGCAAAATTTTCTAATTATTATTTAAAGACTTTTTTGCATCAGGTTTGATAATTAAACCCTTTTTTTAGTTTTATTTTATAAGTTTGGAGAATTTATTTTTCTTTTCATTGAAATGTATAGTTTAATCTTTATTTAGAGAGACCCAGTTTTTTTCACAATGTTAAATTTCGAAAAAAAAAATTGCATTGAATATAAATTTTTATTTATAATGTTACTTTGTTGCAACTAAAATTTTGTTTCTTTTTTTAAATTATCTAATTTGACAAAATATAGCTGTTAAATATTAATTTCAAAGTCTAAATTGTTATTATGACATATAAAACTGTGCTATCTTCACCACTATATGATTTGAATTTAGTTTTTACCATTTTCACTAATAATTTAAAAATCGCCATATTTTTCTTTATAGCATATTAGGTAATTTAAATTAATATAAAATTTTCTTTAGCAAATAATTTTGTCACTCGGAAAGGAATTAATATTCATTTGTAATATGTACACTGAAAAAAAAAATCCGTTACATTTACGGCAGAAACTACTGCCAGCAATATTGCCAGAAGTTTTTGCCGTAAAACTGACAATAAAATTAGATGTAATTTTTTTTACTGCATCTAATTTTACTTCAATTTCTACGGCAAAAATTTCTGGCAACATTGCCGCCAGAAGTTTTTGTCGTAAATTTAACGGATTTTTTTTTTTTTTTTTTTTTTTTTTTTTTTTTTTTTTACAGTGTACTAAAACGGGTTTAGTTGCGATGGTGAGAGATGTGACGAAAATATCCTTAAGATTTCCTCTTTTGTTTTCTTCAACCTCCTCAGTCCTGAGACAAATTTTACATGGCACTACAAAAAACAGTTTAAAATTCTTATAAAACATCTCCAAAGGTGCATCAGTCTATATGTCGATGTTTCTAATATGCGTACATTTATTTAAAAAGTTTAGACCTAATTTGAACAATTCTAGGAGCATTTAAATTAATTTAAAGGGTGTTTTTTAGTGTCACCTTCAGGCGACATCAGGACTGAGGAGGATAAATAAAAGCTTCGGACATTATGCAAAATATTGTCATTTTGTATACTTATGTAATACAGAATTCATGTAATACAGTTACAGCTGCCACTGTAAGATGGTGCAATCTTGAACCAATATTTAGAGCTCCCGTTGAAGTAGCTCCAGCAGTTGAAACGAGGTTGAAATAAGAAGCTCCAAATTTTGGTACGAGATTTCACCATCTAATGATGGCAGCTACTGAGCGGCAAAGTTTGGTTCAATCTAGAGCAAAATTTTTAACGGTGTAGTCATCGAAATCATAGAAATTAGGGTTTACTGAAAATTACTGAATGTGTTATATACCGAAACCTAATGAATGTAGTTATTTTGCGTGTTTTTATATAAAAAATAGAGCCTAAAATTTTTTTTATTGATTTTTGGAAAAAGTCATATTACAACCACACTGAATAGCAAATAAAAAATTAACAAGTATTTTTTATCTTTTTACCACAAATTACTAATTCGTAAAAAGGAGTCCCTAATTTAAATTTCAAGAGTGAAATATATTTTAATTAAAAGAAACGTCAACGAATTCTTAATAATTAAAATATTATTATTATTATTATTATTATTATTATTTTTATTATTATTATTATTATTATTATTATTATTATTATTATTATTATTACTAATGGATGAAACCTAACTGAAATCATAATAGAAAATTTATTCAGGTATACTATCACTACTGGGTGCTGAAATTAACAAATAATGTTTAAGACAAAATAATACTCAATGAAAAACATGTCCTATTAAAAGGACGTCATATGCAATGCTAATTAAACAGCCATATGCAATGCTAATTAAAAAGCCATATGCAGTGCTAATTAACATAAATTTGCAATGTACAAACGACACTTTAATTACACTCACTTCGTCCATACTTTTAAAACTTAAAGACATAGAAAAGGGTATTGAATTAGAGTTATGACGATCGAATGTTACTTCTTTTTGTTATTAAATATTATAAATGATGAAGAAATACGATAATGCAAAATATAGTAATGTAAAATTTACATTTCCTTTTACATTTCAGCCAACATGTCTTCTCTTGAAATGGTTGTTTCGGTTTCGTTTCGAAATTTCCCCCCAATAAAACGAATTTTCTCTTAACCGTTTAAACGCCAATGTTCTCAAATGGAAACATTGCATTATTATAATGCAAAACATATATTTTCCAACATAATAACGATGTACTTCCTTTTTTCCTATTTGAACTTTTGGAAAAAAATATTTATGTTTAAGCATTTATCACAAATATAAGGAAAATGTACATTCATTAATTTGCATAAAAAACATATTATTTGCTTTTATCGTTTTCTCTATATTATTTACATTTGACAGCTAGGAATCTAAATGTTTTTGGAATTCGAGAAAATATTCAAGAACAATATACAATAGCATATAGCGGAAAATAATTTGTTATATTTGCATAAGTTATCAATCAATAATTATGTTCCAAAATGCGAACACTGAAATAAAATCAGCCAAAAAAAAACTGCAGAAATATTTTTTTTTTCAAAACTTTTATGCATAAATTAAAACATTTGAAGCTTTAATATACGAAAAACAAAATTTTAATTACATTGCGATATTAATTCGGCAAGTAAACGGTTAAGATTCAAAGAAACAAATCATTTTTGGAATTTTTAAAGGAAATAGCAATTGAAATATGCATTTAAAAGCATTTTTTACGTATGATAAAAGTTTATAAGTGAATAGAATTTTGAATACGACTTTAATAAAATAATTTAATAAGAAACTGTTATTTGAATGAAATGCTTTTATTTAACAATATTACACTTCGTAATTAATACCACATATAAAACTTTGTCTTCTTAGGTTTGAACCATGATATATCATAATGATATAAACAATACACCATCCAGCTTTTAAAAGTATTTATAATATTTTATTTCTTAAAGAGAGAAGCAAATAATTTGTATCGACAAAATTAGTTTCCTTTAATGTATTGCACTTTCATTTGCTTCATATAGTGGATCAATTCTGCTGTCAAGAGTCATTTTCATTTTCCTGGAGCATCCCTCGGGTACTTTAAATCAAGACAAGGCTCTACCTTACTTTTTATTACATGTGACTTGTTCAACACAGGAGCGACTATGGAGAATGAGAGAAAATGAAACTTTTTATGAGAAACAATAACCTTCTTCAATGTTTCATTTCAATAATCTTTAATATATTGTACAGATTGAAACCAGTTATTGAAATATAACTTATTGCACTAATATTTAGGGTACTGATTGGTTATCCTGTCGACCAAAAAAATATCGCCAAACTATAAGATTGGATGCCAATAATGGATGATCGTGAATGTCACATTCAATGACATTAAATACGACGCATGTGTTTAAAACATCATTAGGTGATTTTTATTTCGATTTTTATTTGTATTTTTATTAATATTCTACTAAATATTTGATATTTCGTTATTTAAAATAAAAATTATGTCAATATGTATAATTTGGCCATTAGTTTGACAATTTGTATAATTTGGCGAAATTGGTCGACGGGATAATCAAGTAGCACCAGTATACTAATACTACCCCAAAAATTTTCAGATTGACCCTTCACTGTACCGTGTGCCGCATTTGACACATACCTAAAAACACTATAACTCTCATTGTCGCGTGTCATTTGTATTGTCCGAGAAATATTTTGAAATTTTGTTTTATTTATATTATGACTATGGAACTTATTTTACGGTTCCGAAACATGTCAATATATTTTATTTTTACTATTTCACCTTTCTTAAGAAAAATTAAAATTGTTATTAAATCTATAACTCTCATTATGCGCCATGCATTTGGCCTCTGTGATTGCTGTAACTGATCAAAAACAGTCCAAAGATTAAAATAACACTTATTTTGCCCATGTTAGATGGCTGCATTTGAGAAATAATCAGAAATCGTTTTTCGGAAACAAACAAAAAAAAATGCGATCATACTATTAAGCCAAAATTTACTTTTATTATCTTTACTGAATACTTAAAACTAATAATATAAAAAGGACTGCAGAGTGTTAAGCAGATAAAATTAGCTAATTTACGCCCATTTAATTGCAAAATATAGCAATAGAAAAATTTAAAACCCCAATTGTGCATACATAGTTCACGTCTATATAGGAAAGTTACAGGTCTTCTTGCTGAATTTATATTGTGGCCTCTGGAAAGTGAAATATATAATAAACTGGATTATACCCCCCATACATGGGTCAGATATGTAGATGACATTTTTATCATATGGCAACATGCAGATACCTTAATCAATAGCTTCTTAACACAGATTAATAGCATTGACTCTAAAATTAAGTTTACATTGGAAATAGAAAAGAATGGTACAATACCTTATTTAGATGTATTACTAATCAAGACGCCACAAGGAATCGAACGTACAGTTTACAGAAAACCGATTGCCAAACAAATCATTATACCTCATAACGCTCAAGCACCGTTTTCATACAAAATATCTGCATTTAGACATGCCCTCAAAAGGGCCTTCACAATCTGTACTCCGGGACAATTAGACAAAGAATTAAATATAATATTTGACATCGCAAAGAGAAATGGTTATAGTAAAAGTACAATAGACAAGTTAATTAAAAGCATGGATGGTAAAAATAGTAGTAACTTCAAACTACAAAATTCGAATATATTCTCTCTACAATATTTTCCTGGATTTTTCGAACGATTAAAATATAAACTCAATAAATACAATATATCCATAGTTGCAAAACCGTCTCCTAAATTAAAAAACTCAATATGTAGGAAAATTGACCCAATAGAACCACATCAAATATCTGGCGTATATGAAATACCATTCAAAAAAAAAGATGGAACAAAACAATATTACATTGGTGAAACAAGTAGAAAACTCAAAACTATAATTAAAGAACATATAGCAGACATCAAATACAATAAGAAAACTACAGCTCTCTCAAGATTATACAGCAAAGAACCATTACAAATAGCTTTCAAAAATAGCAGAATAATATACCCTTCTAGATCATATTTTCCGTCAATCATAAGAGAATCAATAGAAATCTTCATACGTAAAGACAATATTTGCAATGAATTTCCCTCCATGGAACTACCTAAAATATGGAAAGAAATGCTTCAAAGGTTTTTAAGACAATAATTTGTAATATGTCACGCTCACAAATATTTTTATTCATTTTATTTCCAGTTTATTTTTATATGCTCATGTTCACGTGATTTGTGTTTTTTCTGTTTATTTCGGGAAATTCCTTTTTTATAATTTTATTTGCTTTTGAAAATGTTGCCGTAAGAGCAATGAAACATGTCAAGCTATAATCTTTTTATGTTATTTTAATTTATCACTTAAAGCATTTAAATTAAATTGATGCGTAAACTATTTATAAAATTCATCGCAATTCCAAAATAAAATGTAAACATATATTTAAATATTTTTAATGCATAGTAATGTTCTATTAATGTATTGCTGATGAACCAATTTTCGTCATATTATATAAAACGTCAAACTATTCTAGTAGTACCTTATTGCATAAAAGAATCACCCTCATAACCGTGGCCCGTTGGGGGCCACCATAATACTTACCCATCATGCACTGTAAAAAATGTCATATGTTTCTGAATGTGTAAAAATGTACTGTAATCAAAAACGAAACTATGCGGTGACCTCTTCTAACTCACTTAAGGTTTCGAAAAACATTCCTTTACCTTTAAAAATTTCAGAAAACTATTTGTTTTCGAAATTTAAAAAAGAATTTATAAAAATTAATTTTTATTAGCTGCCCGTCCATTTCGGAAACGTTTCTAAGTAGCTTTTTAGTACAATAATCACTTTTCTCAAATCAAAATATCACTTTTTCGGATACTACCAATTCATACGAAAATATTTTGATATTCAGAGAACAGGTTTAATAGACAAACATACAATATTAACAGTATTAATAATATGAAAATTAACATTATTTTGCTACAATTGCATGCACAAAATCAGTGATGCAGCTGAAAATGTTTACTTGAAAATTGGTAGTATCCGAAAAAGTGACATTTTGATTTGAGAAAAGTGATTATTGTACTGTAAAAGCTACTTAGAAACGTTTCCAAAAAAGACGGGCCGCTAATAAAAATTAATTTTTATAAATTCTTCTTTAAATTTCGAAAACAAATAGTTTTCTGAAATTTTTAAAGGTAAAGGAACGAACGGTTTTCGAAACTTTAAGTGAGTTAGAAGAGGTCACAGCATATTTTCGTTTTTGATTACAAAACATTTTTATACATTCAGAAACATCTGACATTTTTTACAGTGTGGATATGTATGCTATAAAATATGAAAATAAAACCAAGTAACAAGTAATTGCGCAAAAATGCATCCTTATAACTCAAAAAATAATTACCATATTAACTAATAATTTACTGCGTCAGATTAAACGTGTCATATACAATTAAAATATATCTTTCAACTGAAATTTGAATAAAATACAAGGTAATGAAAAATCGAAGAGTGCGGAAATATGATTATAAATGTCTCAGCAACTCATTATCCGATCGACTTCGATCTTTATGCAAAATTTGTGTTATTTTATCGTCATTTACATCCACTCCTTGAAATAAAAAAATTTCGAAAAATTCTATGTACCTTTCATCAGAACGAATATTTCGAGAGTCCGAAAAAATAATTCCGGATAATCGAGGTTAGTGGCATTTAATAGGCTTCTGTCCATTATTACATACTAAATACACACCAAATTTCAAGTCTCTATCTCAATTTGTTCGGGAGATTGAGCGTTTACAGATATACAGGCAGACGGCGAAAATTTTTTCCTAAAAATATGTTTTTCGGAATTTCCAATATCTAAAATATGTGAATCCGTCAATATATTTCCGATTTTCAAAATGATTGCAAGACTTACCCTATACTATCTATGATGGGTAAGTAAAAGTATATCATTTTTAGCAATTTTCCCTTTAATAATCCATTAATCATTATGAAATTTTCGATATTCGTTCAGTGTAAATAATGCCTGCATCTTATTAAATACCCACACGTTTCTGAAACGGAGATAATGCGCTTTAGTTGAAGGTTCGCATTAATTTATTTAAATTTTATTTTTCAGACGAAGAGAAAAAAAAAGCAATCTAAATAAAATATATTAAAAATAGAAAGATTACTTTTATTTCTAAGGAACATTGTTACAGAATAAAACCGTAATACTTACCCATCATGGATATGTATATGAAAATAAAACATGCGAAAACTATTTGTACAATGCATTGCAATTCATAAACAAAATTTAAATATTGTTAATATACATAGTAATGCAGATATATTAAAGAACTGCTGATGTACCAATTTCGACAAATTATATAAAACGCCAAACTACTCAAGTAGTACCGAACTGCGTAAAAGAAACATCCTTATAACTCCAAAAATAATAATTCTACTAACTGACAATTAACTGAGTCGGATTAAGCGTCTCATTTCCAATTAAAATATACCTCTGAATTGAAATTTGAATGAAATACAGGGTCATGAAAAATCGAAGAATGTGGAAAACAGGATTACAAATATCTCGGCAATTAATAATCTGATTGACTTCGTTCTATATGCAAAATGTGTGTTATTTTATTGCCTTTATCGTCCATTCCTTAGAACAAAAAAATTCGAAAATTTTTATATACCTTTCATCAGAACGAATTTTTCGAGAGTCCGAAAAAAATAGTTCCGGATAATCGAGGTTGCTGATATTAAATAGGGTTCGTCCCATTCTTACGTACTAACTACTTACAAAATTTCAAGTCTCTATCTCAATTCGTTCGGGAGATAGAGCGTTTACAGACAGACAGACAGACGGACGGCAAAATTTTTTTTCTAAAAATATGTTTTTTGGAATCTCCACTATCTAAAACGTGTAAATTCGTCAAAAAATTTTTTTCGATTTTCAAAACGATTGCAAGACTTACCCTATACTACGTATGATGGGTAAGTAAAAGCGTATTCTATGTCCAATTCAATAAGTCGCTTAACTTTTCACTGTCTAAAGAATATATATATTTGTTTGAATCTAAATAAAAACAAGAAATAAAACCATTCCTCAAGCATAGATCATGAAACACTTTCCAACCTTCTCTGAATTATTTGACAAAATTTTGCTGCATAAGAAATTAAAACAAGTCGGAAATTTCACGCCAAGAGAAGCAAATGAGGTGCGTTAGAACTAAAGCGAAGTTTTAAAAATATTCAGTTCTTGGTGTAATAGTTATACAGTACTTCAGAATTCAGATACAGTACAGTAGCTTTTGTGTGTGCCTGTAAATACTAATTGCTTTTTATCATACAGAAAGTAACTTGTAGTATACATCAGCACAGTATATCAATTTCTTAAAGATGAAATAGTTTAATATAATTAAAATGTTCTCCCAAATAATGTTTCCCCTTATACCATTGTGAAATGGAATATTTTTGTGAGACCCTGTAAATTAATAATAAATATCCTTTGCACCACATATTGTGCAGAATGTACACTGGTGTGCAAAATTTCAAGGGATTTTCAAGTGATAATTTTCACGCGAATATCCAAAAGGAAGTAATATAACTTGAATAAAAATTATCCTGCATAACAGCTAGTCCATGTAACATCTCATTCAGGTCACACATGGTCACAAGAGTCAGAGTCAATACGGTGAAACAAAAAAATAGGAAATGTCCCATTAAAGTCACATGGTGAGTTTTCACCTCTTTTCTCAATGGTTACTTCACAGTAAGGTCTCTGTTACCATTTGACAAAGTCTTGTGACAGAAAGTCACCATGTGACATTAATGTGTCATTATTTGGTTATTTATAATAATGCAACATTCACAATGACTTTGAAATTGAGCCTCCAAATGACAGTCACATGAGAATCTCAATAAAACGACACTGTAAAGTCACCTGGTGACTCGTCACAAAGCAGCAGTCGCAGTGACCTGACAGTGGAGTCACATATAATAATCATTTGAGACTCATAAAAGAGACGCATGGAATTTCCTATTTTTTGTTTCGCCGTAGTGACTGTGACTCTTGTGACCATGTGTGACCTGAATGACATGTTATATGGTTTAGCTGTTATGCAGGGATAGTAATTATTCGAATTATATTGCTTCCAGTTGAATATTCGCGTGAAAATTATCGCTTGAAAATCCCTTCGTCCTTAAATTTTGCACACCAGTGTATATTTTAGTTTATACTTTATAGATGCATATCAGTGTTATTATGCTTGAAAGAGTGTAACATCATTAAAATGCAGTTGAAACTATTTTTTCTCTATTGGCCGTAATGTAACGGAATACTTTTGATTGTCCCTGTAATTAAATTATACATCCAATTTTCATAAAATTTGATGTGATACGACAAAATTATGCAAAAATTCAATATTTTAAATTTCAAAAGATTCAGTTGGATAGTTTTTGCAACGACAGACAGACAGACACACACACAGACAGACGGGTGGACTAAAGACGATTATAAGTGCTTCGTATTTACATAATTACGAACACATCTAAAAACAATGTAAACTTTTTTGAAACTCATAACACATGTGAAAACCAGACTTCAGCAATTTTTGCCCATAACGAAGTAGCAGTCAAATTAATTTGTGCAGCTCTCAATTTAATCTACAATTTGTAAAAACAGAGCGGCACAAATTAATGATAATGCTGAAGTTATGAGCCAAGCAACTAAATTCAGGTTTTTCACGAAGGTATGAGTTGGCAGACCGATTGCTTTTTAATATTTGGATCAAAATTTAACTAATCCTAGATTTCCATCCGTGAATTCAAAGAAGTGATTGTCTGTGCTGCCGCCTCCTGGTCTATATGTTCTAGACGTACCCAGTGTTAGATTTTTAACTTTATGATTATTTTCATTGTAAGGTTCGATTTTTGGAGCTAGAATCGAAACTTTAGCAAATTTCGTGATACCATCTGAAGATGCAAATTATTTTCCAAAAACTTCAGTGTGATATCGTTTTTTGGTATAATAAATGGTGGTAAATCTACTTCATTTGATTCTTCGGGTAATTCTTTATTTATGAAAAAATTTTCTTTATTGCCCACTTTAAGTACATTTTTCGAAAAACCTGTATTCATCTGAACTTATCGCATATTTTTTATCAATTTAAATATTTTAAATTCTGTCTAAAGAATAGAAAAGTTAATGCAGTTTTGAATTATACTTTAACATCATAACACATCTTTACATGTTAAAGACACACAAATTTCGAAAATAAATAAATTACTAGTCGTTGGGGGCCACCGTAATACTTACCCATCATGGATATGTATATGAAAATAAAACAGTGAAACTATTTATACAATGCATTGCAATTCATAAACAAAATTTAAATATTGTTAACATACATAGTAATACTATATTAAAGAGCTGCTGATGTACCAATTTTGACAAATTATATAAAACGCCAAACTACTTAAGTAGTACCGAACTGCGTAAAAGAAACATCCTTATAACTCCAAAAATAATAATTCTATTAACTAACAATTAATTGCGTCAAATGAAGCGTCTCATTTCCAATTAAAATATACTTCTGAATTGAAATTTGAATGAAATACAGGGTCATGAAAAATCGAAGAATGTGGAAAACGAGATTACAAATATCTCGGCAACTAATGATCCGATCGACTTCGTTCTATATGCAAAATGTGTGTTATTTTATTGTCTTTTACGGCCATTCCTTTGAACAAAAAAATTCGAAAATTTTTATATACCTTTCATCAGAACGAATTTTTCGAGAGTCCGAAAAAAATAGTTCCGGATAATCGAGGTTGCTGATATTAAATAGGGTTCGTCCCATTCTTACATACGAACTACATACAAAATTTCAAGTCTCTATCTCAATTTGTTCGGGAGATAGAGCATTTACAAACAGACAGACGGACGGCAAAAATTTTTTTCTAAAAATATGTTTTTCGGAATCTCCACTATCTAAAACGTGTAAATCTGTCAAAAAAATTTTTTCGATTTTCAAAACGATTGCAAGACTTACCCTATACTACGTATGATGGGTAATTAATAAACAATTGAAGCAGTAAATAAACAGTTATAAATATTAGAAACAACAATAAATATAAACTAGTCGTTGGGGGCCACCGTAATACTTACCCATCATGGATATGTATATGAAAATAAAGCATGTGAAACTATTTATACAATGCATTGCAATTCATAAACAAAATTTAAATATTGTTAATATACATAGTAATGCTATATTAAAGAACTGCTGATGTACCAATTTCGACAAATTATATAAAACGCCAAACTACTCAAGTAGTACCGAACTGCGTAAAAGAAACATCCTTATAACTCCAAAAATAATAATTCTATTAACTAACAATTAACTGCGTCGGATTAAGCGTCTCATTTCCAATTAAAATATACTTTTGAATTGAAATTTGAATGAAATACAGGGTCATGAAAAATCGAAGAATGTGGAAAACAAGATTACAAATATCTCGGCTACTAATAATCCGATCGACTTTGTTCTATATGCAAAATGTGTGTTATTTTATTGTCTTTTACGTCCATTCCTTAAAATAAAAAAATTCGAAAATTTTTATATACCTTTCATCAGAACGAATTTTTCGAGAGTCCGAAAAAAATAGTTCCGGATAATCGAGGTTGCTGATATTAAATAGGGTTCGTCCAATTCTTACGTACTAACTACATACAAAATTTCAAGTCTCTATCTCAATTTGTTCGGGAGATAGAGCGTTTACAGACAGACAGACAGACAGACGGACGGCAAAAATTTTTTTCTAAAAACATGTTTTTCGGAATCTCCACTATCTAAAACGTGTAAATCAGTCAAAAAAAAAATTTCGATTTTCAAAACGATTGCAAGACTTACCCTATACTACGTATGATGAGTAAGTAAAATCACAATAAATCGTTAATATTAACATTTAAAGCGATATTCAAAAACAAAGTTTTTTTTCCAAATTGGCAGAAGGAAAATATACGCGCCAACGTGGTGCTAATATGACATCTGTGACAATCTTTTTAATACGGTTTCCACAATCTTAAGTATTATTTAAATGTCAAGATACTTCGCGATTTTAATATGACATAGCAAATTAAAAATTATTTGCACAGTTTATTATTTCTGCGTTTAAATATCATTTATGAACAGTACCATAATTACAATATCAACAAAACATTTTTATTATAATAAAAACATTGTGTTACTAAACTGCATAAATGACCTTCTACACATTTAAAATGTCCACTTTCAAGAAATTTATTTATGAGCTTAGTATTTTCTTTCTAATATATCACTTACGCCATCAAAACCATTCATCCTTTCCGAAATTATAGCGCGTCCTGGTTTCTGAATGACATCATTTTCCTCATTGAAAACATTTCGCATTAGATATTTTTTTTCATAGATTATTTTCTGTCCTCTACTAGGCCACTCATATGACATTTTGTCGTACACTTTACAAAAAAAACTATACAGTATTTTCACTTGAAATTAAATAGAAATATAAATTATTATCTGTAGATTTGCAGAATATTATTTGTTTTACAGATATACTTTTCAAAAAATTATTATTATAATTAATTTATTTTACATGTTTTTCCATTACGAACGCATTTTTTCAAAGAAAAAGTGAAACACGTACGTTTTCAGGAGAAAAACTTAAATCATGGGGTCAATAATTATAGCTAGAATCATCATTAAATAAATAAATAAATAAAATATATTTTCATTATTCTGATAAAATATCTCAAAAACTGCTTTCAGATTTTCAAACTATGCTCATTCCTTTAACTATGTATAGTTTCATGATTTTTTTTATAAAATGTATAAAATACTTTTTTTTAGAAAAATTATAGCATATTTTTAATGAATTAAAATTTGTGAAAATTCTCTTATTAACATTCAATTATAAAAGTATTTTTCTGTGTTAGGAATTCAAATACACAATTTATTCTTATTTTGTGAAATCATTTAAGCAGACGATATTTATGAATTTTAAAAGAATTACATTATGTTTTTGTGAAGTGGAAATAAAAGAATTGTAAACAAATAAAATTAATTAATGTTTTGTATAATTCTACATCGAAAATATTTTTATTTATACCAGTCTTATATCATAAATAAACAATCTGAGAAAATTCTTAATTATTTGGTTGAAATATATTTTTAAATTAAAATGCGCTGAAACATAAAATTACATTTTTGCTTAATAAAGATGCAAAAATATTTTTTACAAAATATTATTACTTTCAAATATTTATCTTATAGTATAATACTTCGCGAATCCAAACAAAGCACGGCTTTTGCTAGTTTTATCTACATATACACAGAATACTTAATATTATTTATCAGTAAATAATATTTGGTCTACCGCAATTCATTAATCCATAAATATACGCAACCACTTTATTATGATTAAATATATTTTGAAAACCATTAACTTTTTTCTTTTAAATGCAATGACGTATTCACTGATGAAATAATTCTTTTGATTGGCGGAAAATGATAAAGAAAAATGTTTTTTTATTATAGAGAAAAAAAAATCTGAACTGGATTGCCATCATTTTGAAGAAATATCGTAAAAAGTTTTTAAAACCAAAAATAAAATATAACAAGTTGGAAATTGCACGTGAAGCGTAGCAAATGAGGTGCGTTCGTACGATAACGAAGTTTTAAAATATTTAGATCTTGCTGATATAGTAGAGCGTACTTTGGATACAGTATAGTGGTCGAAATCCTTGTGCTCAGGTAAATATGCAGGGAGTAATTTTTATAATGTACTTCATTAACGTATATCTTATTTATAAAATGTGAAGTAGTTTAATATAAAAAAAACACGCCCCAAACAATGTTTCCCCGTATAACATTATTTAGTGGAGTACATTTGTGTGGCCCTGTAATTTAATAATAAATATTATCTCCATAACGTATTGTACAGAGTGTATTTTTAGTACATATTTCATAGATTCATGTCAATTCTATTATATTCAAATGAGTGTAACACCGTTAAAATGCATTTGAAACTTTTTTCCCATTGATCGTAATGTAACGGAATATTTTTATTGTCCCTGTAATTGATCTATACATCCGATTTTCATAACATTTGAAATGACTCGACAAAATTATGTAATAATTATACGCTTTAAATTTCAAACGATTAAAATGCATTTGAAACTTTTTCCCCAAAGGCCGTAATGTAACGGAATCCTTTCGATTGTCCCTGTAATTGATCCATCCATCCGATTTTTTTTCATTTGAAATGACTCGACAAAATTATATAATAATTATACGTTTTAAATTTCAAACGATTAAAATGCATTTGAAAAATTCCCCCCCCCCCCATTGATCGTAATGTAACGGAATACTTTTGATTGTCTCTGTAATTGATCTATGCATCCGATTTTCATAACATTTGAAATGACTCGACAAAATTATGTAATAATTATGTATTTTAAATTACAAAAGATTCGGTTGGGTAGTTTTTGCGTTGTTATATGCGGACAGACAGACAGATGGACGGACAGACAGACAGACGGACGGACAGACAGACGGACTGAGCGACAACAATAGGTGCTACGTATTTACATAATTACGAACGCACCTAAAAATGGAAATTTAAGAATAGGTACAATAGGTAATACTACAAATTAACAGCTTTCGTTTAAAAAAAACAATTATCTAAATCTGTTCAGTAGAATTCTCAGGATTGACGACTAAAAAAACAGCCATGTCTTTTAAATATATAGATAGATTATTCAAATTCCTTAATCAAGTGTCTATATGTTACTGGAATGTACTCTATATTTCTTAGACTTTTTTTAATAAAAATTTTAAAGAAGCGTTTTTTACTATTTTGATTATCTTAAACACATATTTAAGGCCTGGGTTAAGAAAACCATTATGCTGATTCAACACAGCTTAATTAAACGTAATATTTGCTTTAAGCATTATTTTAATACGATACATGAAAAATACCACATAAACTTAGATCGCTAATCTCCTAAATGTATGTATGCATTTACAGAAACTGCTACGTCGCTATTAGGTACTTGCAGAAAAATAAACCTCCAAAATGCGTAGCATATTTTAATTTCCAATCCGAAAAATTTGGTGTTTTTTTAGAATTTTACAAGTCAGTTAAATGAAACAGACAACCTAATTATGGGCTTTCATATGGTTATTTGATCATCAAAGTTAAATCTCAGAGCCAATTTCAGGAATTTTCGTCGCATTTACGAAACATTGGAACGCTGAAAAATGAGCGATGTGTATTTTATTGAAAATTTCTCTTAAAGAAAACGTTTTACATGCAGAAAAATGCTTGGACTTTTGTTCTTTAACATCGCACGCTTCATTATTCAGTACTTATTTACTATTCTTGCATTAAAAGTTTAAGTAAAAGAAGGGACATCAAATTTAATCTGAATTACAGTAATTAACTTTTTAATTGATTCAACTGATTCAACTGATTCAATTGATTTTTTAATTGATCTGGCACATGGACAGTAAAAGATCTCTTGTGTGCCAGATCCGAGGAACTAACCAAAAAGTGATAAAATCACATATATACATACTTATACGTATCATGGTTATGTTTTTACTTGTAAGAATCATGTAAGAAAAGAAAAAATACGTTGCACCTGTGGACAGAGTTTGAAAAATGGGCGGCAGCCAAAATGTTACTATAAAATCCCATTTATAAATTCATCTTCTCTCATAATTTTCATTGTAAAATAACGCGTATCTTTTTTTTTCACAGATTTTTTTTTTATTGTTCAAAAGTAAGCAGTTGTGAAAAATACGCGGAGCCGTATATTATCCAAGTAATTACTAAATTCTAAAAATTTTCCAACTTCAGCATATAGGGTCCATAATGGTCCTGGAATTTCATGACCAGGACATTCTTTTGTACCAGTATTTTCTTATACAAAATATCTGATCAAATAACAAGAAATTCCGCGCTATTGAACTGCCGTATTTACTCATGTATAGGGCGCACCCCTATTTTACAAATAAAAATGACGATTTATTAAAATCTCGTATATAACGCGCACCATAAATTTGATTCGCTAATGAAGAATGACCAAATGAATTTCAGTAAAAAAAAGCCGAAACAAACAATACTCCAGACCAGAAAACAAGACGAAAATGCATTTTTAGACTTCGGGTTGTAAGAGAATGACGGGAAATAGCAATGTGTGACGGTAAGGAGAATTGCTAATTATCGTTTAGATACAGTCATTAGCTCTGCTGTACAAAAAACTGCAAGGAATTAAATAAATATGCTGTAATACTTCAATTAAGTAACATTTTCAAAGTTTTAATATCTTCTTTGATTAATTTCGTTTTTCATATGTATATCATTCGACTGCACCCAACAGTAAAAAAATTATTCCGCGTATAAGGCGTACCTAGGAATTTTGCCCTAATTTTTTAGAAAAAAAGTGCGCCTTATACACGAATAAATACGGTATATTTATTTTTCTATAAAGAAATGCTGGTATTTCACTTGGAATATAACGGTACCCGTACAAACCATGGTACCGTAAAATGAGGTGAATCGGAACAATTTTCAACTTTAACGTTAAAAAAAGCAACAAATGATTTTTTAATTTTTTTATTTTTCTATTAGAAATTTCGGTCTTGTTTTGTTCTTTACATTTTAAGCAAAAACGAAACATTTTTACTGTTTATATATCTGTTTATATATATATATCATTTATTTTTTTAATGGTGTTCCGATTTACCCCCGCAGAAGGGGTGAATCGGAACAAATGTTATAATCTTTATTTATTCCGATTCAAACTTTAATAGAGTTAATAAAAACAGCTAATAATGAAAAATGAGGAATAGGAATACGTAGTTATTGTAAAACCAAGCCTTTGTTTTATATACAAGTAAAGATATGCCTTTTTAAAAATTAGAAAACAACTTTGAAATCAAGAAAAATTAAAATTTATTTTAAGAAATTATATTTGAATTGCAGAAGTAAAATTTAATACAAATTCAGCCCTGTTCTGTGTTATCCTTTACTAGTAGTCATTGGGTAAGTTAATATACTGAGTAGTCCCAATCGCTGCATGTATTAATACGATCTACTAATACGTCCTCATCCCCAGCCCTTAGTACTGTTTGCATCCCTCTCTTTTTTAACTGGTTTTTCATTTTGAGATGTTTGTGTAATTTTGTGGACGTCAGAGAATAATTCTGTGCAGTTTATTTGCTATTTTCAAATTCTTTTATTGTGTGTTCCATGTATGTTGGATTACGCATTCACTTTTTTTTGTTTAACCAAGTAATTTCTGGCACATATAAACTCTTCAAGTAATTAGAACAAACAAAATATTATTACAATACATATTCACACATATGTTTTCATATATTATATGAAATTAATACTGTATAGAAAAATAAACCATGGGAGAAAGCGTGTTCCGTTTCTCCCCGTAAATCTTCAACCTATGATGTTACAAGTCATTTTCCATTTTTTCGTTATGTTGTTTAGAATTTAATACAGCATATTCTTTACAGGTCTATCATTATTTAAAAATCCCCTCTCTTAGGTTTAGAAAACGAAAAATACTGCAGTTACATACAAAGTTTTGAAGACGTTGAAAAAATGAGGTTTTTTAGGATCCTCTTGAATTTTTTTATATACCCCAGTAGTGGTGCCAACATGTCAAAACTGAATTTCCCAACTCTTAATGCTATTACCTTCTTATAAAAAGTTAGCAACTAAAAATATCATCACATATATTTATAATGAATTTATTTGTATGACCGAGAAGTTTCGTTCCTATTCACCCCGCTGCTGTTCCAATTCAACCCATTTTACGGTATACAGCCATGGAAAAAAAATTAAGGACACGTTGAAAAATGAGTAATCTGTATTAAAGTAATCCTCAACTTAAAACACAATCAAACATTATTTACTATTCGTAATTAGCAAAGATTAGGGATCTATTAATATGAAATTAAATTATAAAACACAGATGAATAGAAATATATGACGTGAAACATAGAAAAAATAAGAACATGATGAAATATCTCTAAAAAAAGTTATAAGAACATGATGAAATATCTCTAAAAAAAGTTATAAGAACATGATGAAATATCTCTAAAAAAAGCTATAAGAACATGATGAAATATCTCTAGAAATAAATTAATATTCTACGAAATCCGTCTTTTTTTCATCGACCCTTATTAATCGTGCAGTCATTGACTCAGAAAATCCAATTAAAATTTGTTTAGAAATGTTTTTAAACGCTAATTGGATAAATGATGTCAACTTGTCTATATATGCATATTGTGTGCCATACTCACATACTTTTGAAGCTAAAATGCCTCGCAGATCGTCTATGAGTTTTGAAATCAGTGCTTTTTGGTGGCCAATCCAAAAGTTGGACTGAATTAGCCGCGAACCATGGACATAATGCGGTGGACACATTGAAAATTTCATTGTCTTTTTGAAACTAATAATCATCACCTGTGATAAGGGGCAATAATGTTTCAGCTAACATATACATATATTATTTTGAATTCATGCGACCTCGAATGGACAAGACTGGTGTTGTTCCATTTACTGAAAAACTGGCAAATGCAGTCACAGAACCTCCTTCAAATTGGCGTTTTCAAAACAGCGGTTTGTCTTTTTGAAAATTGTACCAATAATCGAGAATACCGTCTGATGCATCCAAAATAAATTTGTTTCTTTCGAAAATTCAACATCTTCTCAGCGAAATCTAAAAGAAACATGTCTCTAAGCAAACTCTAATCAAGTCTTATTGAGTAGTTTACAAGTAGTAGATGTCAACGGAGTTTAACATACCTGGCTTTTTTTTTATTAAGGAAACTCGACGCGCAATTGTACGTTTTGTCATATAGCCACAAAAACTGGCCTACCTGTATGCATCTTTTTGCCATAATCTTTTTGATTCTTTAACAAATTACAAATTATATACGTTTATATTCCTTGCTATTTTATGGCCACATATTCCACATTTTCCATACGAAAAAACTTATCCCTTTTTCAAATTCAGATTATTGTGTGCTTTTTGTCGTTTTGAAAAAGGAGAGAAACTGAATAATCTTACTAAGGAACAGTTTTAGGCCACTTCAAACAATCCTATAATATTACCAAATAGACAAATTTTTATTCGCGATTAAAAAAAAAAAAAAAAAAAAAAAAAAAAAAAAAAAAAATGCTTGTCCTTATAAATTTTACCGAGTAGCAACCAATTAAAACTTTTTAAAATTCATGTCTTTTATGATTTTTCAAACTTTTAATTAAAAATATGTTTGGAAATGCTCCATTTCAAGCATTTTTATCATACAAATATTTGCATATTTTTTACTAGACAAGCGGCTTCTACATCTGAAGACTTTTCGTTTGTCATGATAAATTTTTCCATTGCTGTATTTGAAGTACTTTTCTTATTCAAACTTCAACTTTAAAAGATTTTTACATATTCATAAATATAAAAATATTTTACTTGAACAGTAAAATATCTCACTTAAACATTTATTTTATAAAGAAAACTTTTAAATTATACATTACCATCTCTCTCTAAATTCTCTTCTGAATTTTAAATAATTAAGGAAAGTAGCACTATTTATCAAACAAAACTTCAATTCATTACGTAGTAAAAGTATGCAAAATAGACAACACGCAACCTATTTATTTCACTGCGTTATTCATAAACTTCATTTTAAGTATCAGGTACTCAAAAGTTTGGTTCTAAATGCAGTGTACGGAATTCACGCAATATTAAAACTTGTTTTAAAGTTTACAGCTTATCACGTCTTTTGAAATATTTATTCATAAGTTTGACGAATATTTGGAGAATCGGGAGGATTTGAGCGGTTTATAAAGATAAAATGATATGAAAGAGACACGAATGCTATTGATAAGTTTGCATGAAATTTATTTTTTTATTGAATTTGAAAAATAATAAACTCATTTTATATATTACAAAAATGCAATTTTTCAGGGTTATTAATTAATGGAGGAATGCAAGCATAATACTAGTTAAATTAATATTATATTTGTAGTTCACTTTTTTAATCGTTTATAGTTAAACAGAAATGTTGATTGCATTAAAACAAACTTTAAACACATTACTTTAATTACATTAAATTAAAATTTTAAACTGAATAATAAATGTATATAGCAACAAATTAATTCGTAGCATTCATCAGAACTCTTTTCGATTGGTGAAAAAACGATCCTGTTACTTGTTGACGGTAATTTCAAACAAGCACACAAAGTATACACTAAATCACACATAGTGTAGATTACACACAATGTTTTAACCCCTACTGGACGAGTAGAATTTACAGAATTTTTCAAAAAAGAGATTAATGACTACACTGTAACAAATGTTTCGAAACGTTCCTAGGAATACCGAGGGCTTTTCTCTACGATACCAACGGAAAGCTTTCTGATTCGAGGAATAAATGTCTGTCTTTCATTCCACTGTTGAAACTAAGCCCAAAAATATGAAAAAGATTCTGATAGTTTCAGAAAATGAAAATAGCTCTCAGATATCCGATGGAATCCGAAATGTTGTTGTTAGAATACTAAACTTTTCCAAAACTTTTTACAGTGTAATTAAATTGGAAAAATGATCCGATTAAACAAGAAAAGATCTACAGTAAAAAATAACTGGTGGAAATATTCAAGAATTCTGAGTTCCTTATTATAAATATATAATAATACAATTTTTTTCTTATAATAATTTCAAAATTGTCCTTTTCACAAAAACATATTATGCATTTTTTAAAAGACATTTTTGTGGGGAGGATGTGCAAGATTCTATTAGAAGACGCAATTGTCCAAAATAAAGTAAAAATTTAAAAGTTCATTAGATAAGTATGTAGTCTCTGTAGCTTCACACCACATACGAAGTTGATAGCTTAATTAATAATGTTCACTCAACACCCAACATTGGAATGGAGTTCAAAAAGATATTTTCAGAAGAAACGAATTTAAAAGTTTTGAAATTGGTATTGAAGATTTAGAAGATCCCGCAAATTAAAATTTTATAATAGTGAAGTTTTTTTTTTTTTTTTAATAAGCCTTAGTAACACATACAAACGTCCACAATTATGCATAGTAGGGCAGAACAGAGATTTACCTAGATATATCCTAGATATGACAAACCTAGTATTAAAAACGTAATTATACGGTCCGTCTCATGTACTGTTTACCACTGAAAGCAATACATTATAAAAGGCACCATATGTTCTAAAAATCTATATTAAGTTATGAAACTGAGACAATAACGGCTATACAATTAAAAGTAGTCTACTTTACTTGGGACTTTTATATAGTCTTGCAAATAAAGTATGCTCCTCTAATAAATATGCCGCAAATTAATTTCGTAATGTATTTTAATTACTTGTCAAAAACGGCGTGCTGTAATCTATAATTTTTTTTTAACGGAAATGTGTTTTTAAAAACTTGAACTGTTCCAATGCAAAATTACAGTTGAATCCATAAATTAGTTTTTGATTGGAGCTTTAAAAAGTACACAGAAAACAATGTGTTTTGCAAATATTTAATCGAATTTATCATAGAAGTTCAAAAATCTATATTAGCATGTTTCTTAAACTACTTGAATGAGTGAATTACTTTGTTTGGAATCCAAAAGAGTAATTTCAAAAGAATACAAATATGATGTCAAAATTAGATGTTTGCATCGAAAATTTTAAAATTTGCAATAATTTTAATCTGCATATTACCAGGGATGCATACGTTAAATATAACATTAATTAATAAGTATTAATAACAATCAACTGGTACCAATTACATATTTGCTCGGTGATATTCTTCAGAAATAGTAAGGGTGTCTTTTATGTAGATTTTGTAAAAAGCACTACCTATTACATTTTCATCTACTTTGGAATTTCTGAAATGTTTTTGCAGATATACGCCATCATGACTACTAAAACCCAAAACCGTAACCATAACGTGGCTATATCATACTACAGCTACATAATTGTCAGCCATCTACAAAACTTCATAAATACTTACATAGATTCGTATGATAAAATTGTTTCATAAAAACGTTTCTTAATTCAGTATATAAACTAGTTTCATAAAATCATTATATTACTCTTTCACATGAAATAAATTATATAAACAAAAGTTTTATGTTTCACAAAATTTATTATTGTGATACTAAATAAAAAAAAACATATTTAAATTGCACGTTCGGTTTTATTAAGCGATACTTTTAAAATACATAACATCAAATTTAATGCATATTTAGTTTTACTAAATCATGGAATTGTGCTCTCAGATATTATTGAAACACTTAAAATATTTTTGTCTTTCTCAATTATTTAAATATTACATACAGTAACATTTCAATGATGTGTTACATTTAGTGGCAAGCGTGCAATCTCACAGTGTTCTTTTAACGTCATTCATTAAACAGCAGATGGCAATGACGTCTTTCATTCAGTACCAAGTTTTCATGAACACAAAATTAGTGTGAGTGCCCAATGAAATTTATTTCTTCCGTGTAATTCTCACTAGCATTGTAGCTACACGAAACAACACAATTTTAAACATTGTGAATTGTTGGGGAGATATTGGGCGAAATTTACCTGAATAATTTGTCGAGATAAAGGTTATCAGTTTCAGTACTGTGCCAGAGGAAGAAAATTACATGTTACAATTCACAATTTTCAATAAGTATAAATTGTATACACACACTGATAAAGAAATGTGTTCTAACGTGGTTTTAACAACATACTACAACTAAATTATTGTCTGCATTCTACAAACCCCGCGTTGAATCATTAACAAAGCAGTTTCATAAAAAACAAATAAATTTGTTTGATAAATATTCCTAACAGCATGCATGGTCACAGTGACGTCACTGTGAGTCACTTTGGTCACATCACATCTGTGACCAAAATACCACCACTCAGTGACGTCACATTGTGACTGAGATGTGACTTTTTTAAAAATCTTTAGAAAATTATAAATATCCTTTAAAACATGTTATTTACTTTTAAAAAACATGTTTCTGGCAATTTAACTATCGTCGCATTTGTAACAGTTTCGTCACAATGTTAATGTCAAATTAGTCACAAATGACACATTTTTCACAAATTTGTCACATTGTGACCACTTTGTGGAACGTCACAAAACAGCTCTAAAACGGCCATAACGACTTCACATTTTAGTCACTGTGACTTGACATCGACGTCACGTGACTTCACATCGATAATCGATTGTCACAAAGTCACAATGTGACTTCACAACGACGTTGCAGTGACGTCACCATGCTTTACGGGATGTTTCATGACATAGTTTCTAAATTCCTTACATAAATTCGTTTCAGAAAATCATTTCACAAGATCACCTCACAAATTGATTTCATAAAATCGTTTCATAAAATTATTTCACAAATTCGCATCACAAACCTAGTATATTAGGTTTTACATAAATGAGGTAATGTAAATAAAATTTTTGTATGAATAAAAATTTTGTTTCACAAAACTTATAATTGTGATATTGAATAAAAAAAGTTAATTAAATTAAAATTAAGTTCCGCATTAGGTTTTATTATGTGATACTTTGAAATCTCATAACATCTACTTTATTGCATGTTTAGTTTTAAAATCATGAAATTGTGCTCTCAAATATTGTCGAAACATGTAAAATATGTTTGTCTTTCTCAATTATTTAAGTGTTATATACAGAGATATTCAGCGATATGTTACATTCTGTTGCAAGCATATAATCTTAAAATACTCTTTTAATGTCATTCATTAAACAGCGATGGCAATGACGTCTTTTGTTAAGTACCAAGCTTTCATGAACAGGAAATTAGTGTTAGTTAGTGCCAAATGATATTTATTTCTTCCGTGTACATCTCAGAGGCATGATAGCGACACGAAACGACGCATTTTTAAACATTGTGAATTTACGAATATTGGTCCAGATTTACCTGAATAATTTGACGAGATAATTTAAGGTTATAAGTTTAATTATTGTGCCAGAGAATGAAAATTACATGTTACAATTGAAAATTTTCAATAATTGTAAATTCTATACACACACTGTTGAAGAAATATGTTCTATTGTGGCTTTAACAACATATTGCAACTGCATTATTATCTGCATTCTACAAACCCAGCGTGGGATAATTAAAAAAACAGTTTCATAAAAACCAGATAAATTCGTATGGATAAAATTGTTTCATGAAATGGTTTCTAAATTAATTACATAAATTCATTTCATAAAATCGTTTCATAAAATTATTTCACAAATTTGTTTTATAAAATCGTTATATTAGGATTCTATATAAATAACGTAATATAAAACAAATTATAAGCAAAAATTTTAAATTTCACAAAAATTATTACAGTGATATTTTTTAAAAAAAGTCAGATTTACGTTGCGAGTTAGGTTTTATTATGCGACAGTTTTAAAATACATAATATTTGATATAATGCTTATTTAGTTTTACTAAATCATGAAATTGTGCTCTCAAATATTATCGAAACATGCAAAATATGTTTGTCTTTCTCCATTATTTAAGTATTATGTACAGCGACATTTTAATGATGTGTTGTATCCTGTTGCAAGCGTGTAATCTTACAATACTCTTTTAACGTCCTTCATTAAACTGCAAATGGCAGTGACATCCTTTATTATGTACGAAGTTTTCATGAACAGAAAATTAGTGTTAGTGCCAAATGAAATTTATTTCTTCCGCGTAAATCTCACAAACGTTTTAGCTACATGAAACAACACAATTTTAAACATTATGAAATTATTGATATTGGGCCAGATTTACCTGAATAATTTGACGAGATAATTTAAAATTATGAGTTTCTTTTTGTGCTAGAAAAAGAACGTTAAATGTTACAAATAAAATTTTCAAAATCGGTACAATGTTTGAAATTGAAATAATACCTATGTAAGTAATATCATACAAGAGAGAGTAATTTCGGGTGTGAACATTTTTAAATTTTGCCGATTTCATAGTTCTAGAATAGTTAATTATGAATTTATAATTATTGTTATTGTAACATCTCAAGATAAGATACACTGTAAAAAATGTCAGATGTTTCTGAATATATAAAAATGTACTGTAATCAAAAACGAAAATATACAGTGACCTCTTCTAACTCACCTAATGTTTCGAAAAAAATTTCTTTACCTTTAAAAATTCCAGAAAGCTATTTGTTTTTCCAATTTAAAGAAGAATTTATAAAAATTAATTTTTATTAGCTGGCCGTCCATTTCGGAAACGTTTCTAAGTAGCTTTTACAGTACAATAATCAGTTTTCTCAAATCAAAATATCACTTTTTCGGATGCTACCAATTCATACGAAAATATTTTGATATTCAGAGTAGAGGTCTGCACGGGCCGAAATTTCCAGGCCCGGGCCCGACCCGAAAATTAAAATTTCGGCCCGTGCCCGGCCCGGCGCGAACGAAAGAGATATTGGCCCGACCCGGCCCGGTCCGAAAGTTAAAATTTCGGCCTGAGCCCGGCCCGGCCCGAACGAAAAAAATAATGGCCCGACCCGGCCCGGCCCGAAAGTTAAAACTTCGGCCCGAGCTCGGCCCTGTCCGGAAAAAGTTTAAAATTCGGTCCGAACCCGGCCCGGCTCGAGTGAATTTCTACAGAACATTGATCTTTAATCTTATGGAAGAGTTCTGACCAAAAAAAATTATATTAGTCTTTTTTTTTCCATGTTTATAATCTCCAT
Source organism: Maratus speculifer (assembly GCA_964019185.1). Taxonomy (NCBI): domain Eukaryota; kingdom Metazoa; phylum Arthropoda; class Arachnida; order Araneae; family Salticidae; genus Maratus; species Maratus speculifer. Next base: position 330,825,118 of record OZ025296.1, on the reverse strand, counting down.
TTATGCCTAAGTGCCGTAGGCTGCGATATTTATGCTTTCAAATGAATCTTTGTTTGTTGTATGTAAATGTTTCAGTTATCACTAGTATTATTAATCCATATTCCCTGTAATGGAAACAAAAAATCGAAAAAGCGGTATATGGTAAAATTTCCAATGACGAAATCGCTTTGGAACGAAAAAAAATGCATTCCTTTCTTAACAGATCTAAATGTTTAATATATTTTTTTCTCCCGTATTGTTGTATTCATTTTGAATGGATGAACATTTTAAAAGAAACTTTCAGTTTTCAGTTTTAAAAAAATTCCGTCATAATCATGTTTTTTTTTTTTTTTTTTTTTTTTTTTTGTGTGTGTGTGTGTGTGTGTGTGTGTAATTCTATTTTAAAACGCCTCGTAATCTACGATTCTTTAAAAGGAATAAATTCTAATGTTTAATTGTAGAATAATGACGGCTTAAAAGTATATGCTTTTTTTGCGGAAATTTTTGGACAAAGCCAAATATTACTGATTTATAAAAAGTCGAGAAAAGGATTTTCATATAGGAAGATTCAATAGGAACTAGTTATTTTGGTCCATGAAAACTAGGAAGAATGGAATCAGTCTCGGCTTCGTACGGAAAAAAAAGTTATGCCCGCCCCGATACTCCAGCAAAAAAATTAAGGCCCGAGCTCAGCCCGGCCCGAAAAGATTAGTGACTAGGCCCGGCCCGGCCCGGCCAAAAAGATTAGTGATTAGGCCCGGCCCGAATGCCATTATTGGAAATCTGCCCGAGGCCCGGCCCGTGCAGACCTCTAATTCAGAGAGCACATTCAATATACAAACATACAATATTAACAGTATTATCATTAATATGAGAATTGACATTATTTTGCTACAATCGCATGCACAAAATCAGTTATGCAGCTGAAAATGTTTACTTGAGAATTGATAGAATCCGAAAAAGTGATAGTTTGATTTGAGAAAAGTGATTATTGTACTGTAAAAGCTACTTAGAAACGTTTCCGAAATGGACGGTCAGCTAATAAAAATTAATTTTTATAAATTCTTTTTTAAATTTCGAAAACAAATAACTTTCTAGGATTTTTAAAAAAATCCTTTAAAGGTAAAGGAACGTTTTAGGAACGTTAGGATTTTTAAAAAAATCCTTTAAAGGTAAAGGAACGTTTTAGGAACGTTAGGATTTAAAAAAAATCCTTTAAAGGTAAAGGAACGTTTTTCGAAAACCTTAGATGAATTAGTAGAGGTCACTGTATATTTTCGTTTTTGATTACAGTACATTTTTACATATTCAGAAACATCTGACATTTTTTACAGTGTAATGTAAAGAGTAAAAAAGTAATATTGTTAAATAAAATTTTTATTCCTAACTAAATTTATCATTGTGACATTGAATAAAAAGATAAATTAAATCAAATGTAAATTGTACATCAGGTTTTGTTGTGCGAAAATTTTAAAACATGTAACATCTAATTTAATACATATTTAATTTTACTAAATCATGGAATTGTGCACTCAAATATTATCGGAACATGTAAAATATGTTTGTATTTCTCAATTACTTAAGTATTATATACAGTCAGATTTAAATGATGTGTTACATTCTGTTGCAAGCATATAATCTCACAATCCTCTTTTAACGTCATTTATTAAACAAATTTATTTAAAATTTCGAGTTTCTTTATTGTGCCAGAAAAAGAACATTAAATGTTACAATTCAAATTTTCAAAACCGGTACAATGTTTGAATTTGAAATAATACCTATGTGAGTAATATCATACAAGACAAAGCAATTTAGGTGTGAGCAATTTTAAATTTTGTCGATTTTATAGTTCTAGGATAGTCAATTATCAATTTATAATTATTGTTATTGTAACATCTCGACATAAGATAATGTAAGGAGTAAAAAATGATAATATCAAATAAAATTTTTATGTTTTGCAAAATTTATTATTGTGACATTGAATAAAAAGATAAATTAAATCAAATTTAAGTTGCACGTCAGGTTTTGTTATCCAAAAGTTTTAAAACATATAACATCTAATTTAATGTATATTTAGTTTTCCTAAATCATGGAATTATGCGCTCGTATATTATCGAAATTTGTAAAATATGTTTGTATTTCTCAATTACTTAAATATTATATACAGTGAAATTTTAATGATTTGTTACATTCTATTAAAGCATATAATCTCACTGTGCTGTTTTAACATTATTCATTAAACAGCAGATGGCAGTGACGTCTTTTTATTAAGTACCAAAGTTTCATGAACACAAATTTAGTGTTAGTGCCGAATGAAACTTATTTCATCCGTGTAAATGTCACAGGAATGATAGCTACACGAAACAACACAATTTTAAACATTGTGAATTTACAGACATTGGACCAGATTTACCTGAATAATTTCACGAGATAATTTAAGGTTATAAGTTACATTATTGTGCCAGAGAATGAAAATTACATGTTACAATTCAAAATTTTCAATAATTATAAATTCTATACGCACACTTTTAAAGAAATATGTATTTATGTGGCTTTAACAACATAGTTATATTGTCTGCATTCAACAAACCCCGCGTTGAATCATTAAAAAAACTGTCGTTTCATAAAATTATTTCGCAATTTTTTTTCATAAAATCGTAATATCAGATTATATATAAATAAAATAACATAAAATAATTATAAGTAAACATTTTATATTTCTTAAAACTTATTATTTTGATATGAAATAAAAAAATCAAATTTAAATTGTAAGTTAGGTTTTATTAAGCAGTACTTTTAACGAACATAACATATAATTACAGTCGCGTCTCTATATAACGAAATCCATCGTTCCAGTAAAAAATTCGTTATATAGAGAAATATAGAGATGATGTATAGAGATGATGTTAAAAATCGTATTTAATGTGTAAATTTTGAACAAATATTATTTTTTATCTTTTTAATTTAAGAACTTGAAATGTTTAACTATAAATATTAACCTAATATGTTCTTTCTTAATTATTTAAGCAGTTTCAAAAAAAGAGAACAGACATTTATTTGAAAGCTTAATGAAAATCAAATAAGAAAGACTTGCATTAATTTCAGACGAAGAAATCTGTAATTTTTTGTTGCTTTGGTTTTAAAATTGTTACGCTCTCAAAAAAATGCTCAAATTTTAGCAAGAAATGAAAAATTTTAGTTAACATTTTCCTTCATTTGAAGGCCTCTCTTATGTACCTCTCATTGATTCCTCTTTTATATCTGTAACAAATTGACTCTGTTTTGAAAAGGATGTTGAAAAGTGTGTGGGACGTGGGATAAACTCGTTGGATTTAAAGAACAAGGAGAGAAGTAATATTTAAAGAAAAACTCAGCACTGAACGATAAATCAAAAATAAGTGATGAAAAATTGATTCCATATGATTTCGAAGCTTTTTTTTAAATTGAATAAATTAGGACCAATTTATGAAAAAATTCGTTATATGGTGATAGATATTTCGCTATATAGAGACTGTTTTTAATGCAATCATGCGAAAAGGGGACCATCTCTACTAAAAATTCGTTACATAGAGAAATTCGATGTATGGAGTTTCGTTATAGAGAGACTCGACTGTATATGCATATTTATTTTTACTAAATCATGGATTTGTACTCTCAAATATTATCGAAATATATAAAATATGTTAGTCTTTCTGAATTATTTAAGTATTACATACAATTGACATTCCAATGATATGTTACACTCTGTTGCAAGCATATAATCTTAAAGTACTCTTTGGACATCATTCATTAAACAACAGATAGTAGCGACGTCTTTTATTAAGTACTAAGTTTTCATGAACAGAAAATTAGAGTTAGTGCCAAATGAAATTTATTTCGTCCATGTAAATCTCACGAGCTTGATAGCTACACGAAACAACACAATTTTAAATATTGTGAATTTACAGATATCGGGCCAAATTTACCTGAATAATTTGACGAGATAAATTAAGGTTTTAAGTTTCATTTTTGTGCAAGAGAAATAAAATTACATGTTACATTTCAAATTTTTCAATAATTATAAATTCTATCACACACTGTTAAAGAAATGTGTTGTAATGTGGCTTTAACAACATATTACAACTACATTTTTGTCTGCATTCTACAAACCCCATGGGGAATCATTAAAGAAAACAGTTTCATAAAAACCAGATAAATTCGTATGATAATATTGTTTCATGAAATATTTTCTAAATTCATTAAATCGTTTCATAAATTCATTTCATAAAATCGTTTCATAAAATTATTTCACAAACTTGTTTTATAAAATCGTTATATTAGGATTCTATAAAACAAATTATAAACAAAAATTTTAGATTTCACTAAAATTATTATTGTGATATTTAAAAAATTCAGATTATCGTTGCGCGTTAGGTTTTATTATGCGACAGTTTTAAAATACATAATATCTGATTTAATGCATTTTTTATTTTTACTAAATCATAAAATTGTGCTTTCAAATATAATCGAAGCATGTAAAATATGTTTGTCTTTCTCAAATATTTATGTATTAGATACAGTGACATTTCAACGATGTGTTACATTCTGTTGCAAGCGTATAATCTTAAAGTACTCGTTTAATGTCATTCGTTAAACAGCAGATGGCAGTGAGGTCTTTTATTAAGTACCTAGTTTCCTTGAGCTGAAAATAAGTGTTAGTGCCAAACGAAATTTATTTCTTCCGTGTAAATATCACAGGCATGATAGCGACACAAAACGACGCAATTTTAAACATTGTAAATTTACAGATATGTGTCCAGATTTACCTGATTAATTTGAAAAGGTAATCTAAGTTTACGAGTTTCAGTATTGTGTCAGGGAAAGACAATTAAATGTTACAATTCAAATTTTCAAAACCAGTGCAAAATTTGATGTTGAAATAGTACCTATTGTAAGTAATATCATGCAAGACAAAGTAATTTTGGTGTAAACAATTTTAAATTTCGTCGGTGTCTTCGTTGGAGAATAGTCGATTATCAGTTTATTCTTACTATTATCGTAACAGCTCAAGATAAGATAATGTAAGGCATGTGTAAAAAATAATAATGTTAAATACAATTAAATTAACTGCTAACTGAGGGTATAACAGGCGCTGAGAGGGTTATGTACAATGAATATATGAATTATCTGTATTATTAAAACAAATCGTTTCTAAAACAATAACAAAACTTTATAAAAAAAAGATACAACATAATGTTTGGTACAAAGAAATTAGAATCTTTTATTTTGCGTATATCCTAGATAAGAATGAATGGGTATAGCTTAAAAGTTAAAGAAATATGAAGCATAAATAATATCACTATTGCTATTCTTTATAAATAATTTTTTATCTTATCCCTATCTATTTATAAGAACTTTACTCGGTACTGAGAATAAAAATTGTTCATATTTAAACTTCATTTGGCATATCGCAAATCTTATTTCAGTGTAGTAATAGTCTTTTCTTTTTTACGGTGCTTCTTAAAATAAAACCCTTTTCGAAAGAAAGTTGCAAAGTTTCAAAACATCGCCTTGGTCCATGCCGGGTTTTATCAAAAGGGTATTTAATAAACTTTTAAAGAGACAGGAGGCTTATTGTGAGATCCACTCAATGCAAACAAGCCAAGAATCCCATAACATTTGTGCAATCAATTCTAATTAAATAAGTCTGTTTTTAACAATTTGACGTTTCTTGCGTTTTTACTGTTATTTGATGTTGCAATACATAAATATATCTTTAAATGTTGTTATCTAGGTTTTAAAAGCTGTTGGTTCATAGAGTGCGCCTGCGCCGCCTCTGACAAAATGTATGTCCAAACCGTCTTTGTTTTTCAGGGTCAATATCTTGGCTTATTACCATTGAATTCTTTCGAAAATCATTAGCAAAAGTGCTTTTATACTTCTGCTACAACAGGTACCTCCAACATTTGTGAATACTTTTCTTGAATGCCCGAAAATCCAAATTTGTATGTAACGGGAAAATGCGCTTTTCTCAAAAACTATGTGACCTAGTCAATGCAATCAATTCTAATTAAATAAGTCCAAACCGTCTTTGTTTTTCAGGGTCAATATCTTGGCTTATTATAAATTCCCGAAAATCTAAATTTGTATGTAACGGGAAAATGCGCTTTTCTCAAAAACTATGTGACCTAGTAATCGCTGTAGTTTTTCTGCAATGAACGTCTACTACCTAAAAAAACTTCATAATATTAATTTCAGTAGATTCAGAAATAGATGGAGGGGGATATATTTTTACACTACATTTTAAGACGATCTATCCGAAAATATACTACTTAAAATAAATATTTTTTTGAGTTTAGCTTTGCTAAAACTTGCACATGATATTGAGGCCTTCACGATGTCTTTGTAATTATTTTAAGGATTTATTTTGTGTATTTTGAGGATTATAATTTTAATAGTTATCGTTATAACTTTCATTATTATTATTATTACTAAGTGCCGAAGTATAAATGATGTCATTATAAGAAATGCATAGACACATACTACCATTACTATACGTAGATTGAAACAAAAGTATTTTTAAGGCAGCATAGTATTCAATGAAAAGACATGTACTATTAATGGTATACCAGATCCGAAAGGCATTATAATATTCTGATAGTGCTGGGAAATGTTTCATATTCTATCAGTGATGCATGATTTTTTGTTACAGTTATATCTTTTAACTGTGTTTACTTAAATAACCATGAATAAGGATTAATATTATTTTTTAGTATTTTATTTATTTTTTATACGGGAAGTAAAGTTTATTATAAGTTAAAATAATGTTAAAGATTTCATTCATTCTTTGTTGTTCATATTATTTAATAAGTTTATGCGTAAATAAATAAGCTTTAAATAAGCATCATAAATAACATATTTCTGTGTTTTGCATAAGAAGAAGCTATAATTATTATCCAGAATAAATAATGTTTTCAAAAAGAACATTACGTGAAAAGAATTTAAATAAAAGTTTTTATAAGTATAGTTTAAAAATATTTTTAAAAAGCTTATACAATAACCTACTTCATTCTCAAAAATTTTTCAATTGAAAAATGCCTTCCTAACACAAAAATATAAGGCAAATGAATTACATTAGAATTCTAACTGAAAACAAATTTGTACAAAAAATATTAAGACTTAAAAAAAGAAAGACATTTTCAGCTTTTTATTGAAAAGATTGTATAAAGATTTTATAATTTTTTCATCTGAAAAAAAATACAAAAATAAATTTTAAAAAGTAAATGCAATTGTTATTTTAATTGTACTTGTTTAATTTAGAAAATAATAGAACTTTTAAATGAGGATTTAGCATGATTCAGCCTCATTACTTAGCAAATTTTTGTAAATGTAATCTAGTTAAGTGATATCATAAAAGATACAATAAGAATGATATTTAAACTCTTACAAAAAAATTAAATTAGTTTCTGCAAAATATAAAACTTTATTTTAAGTAGATGTTAGAAAATTTTCATATGTAATATATTCTATATAAAAAAAAGTATATTCATATTTTGATGAGTAATTATGATAATTAAAGAATTCTCTCTCACAGCAGTTCTTGTTTAATAACAGAATAGAGTGTAATTTATATTTTTTGTTTATGACAAATGTTTTTTTTGCCTGAATGTTATTATATTATTATATCTGAATAATAAATATTTACCAAAACGATAAATATAAAGAGTGAAAATTATTTTTCTTATAATTGAAAATAAATTTAATTTATTAATTATTTTATTTAATTAAACTTGATTTTTGTGGATAAACACAAAAATTCACAATGGATTTTTTCACTCATCTTTTGATATGCTGGAGTCAAATAAATTGCGAATTTTGATAATCTTACTGCTAGTTGCTTTACACGAGGTCCCTATTAAAACTTCCTAGATGTGTCTAAATGATATACATATCAAACTTACCAAATCTTGGGAGTGTTGAAATTAGCAAATAATTGCAAATTCAAAATAAATGCACTTATATATACCAATTTTCCAAAGATGAAAATCCTGAATCAACATCTATAGTAATGTGCCGAAAGTAAGATTAACCACAGGGTTTATTTATGAACTTTTTTTAATTTCAGTTATAGATTTATATTAACAAATTGATATCTGAGAAAGATTAACAACATTCTTTTTTCGTACGTACAATTTAATGATATATGGGGTCTCAATAAGCGTATTTTATTAACAATTTCTTGACATATTTTATTTTGTTTTATTTGTTTATTATATTTTACTTTTTCGCATTGCAAAAACAATGAAAAAACTACATATTTAAATTTTATTATTATTAATGGATTCTACAAATGATATCTTAATACAAATGATAACTTAATGATATCTTATCTATTTTGTTTAGTTCTGCTTTCTGTTAGGCTTAATTCAAACTAATTTATCTTTTTTTAACATTATTTATATATGTGAATAAAAATTATAAAAATGTATATCCTGTAGCACACATCAGATCTGAAAAGATTAAGATAAAGGCTAAGAAAATAGAAGGCTTAATCGTATGGGCCATTTTCACCTTTCGCTTACATTTCATGGACAAGTAACGGATTTGACATTTCAAATAAAACTAAAATAAAAATTATTAAAATGAACTAGCTTGTATATTTTCTAACTTAGATAATAATTTACACACCTGCTAAAACTATTTAGTAAACTTATTTAGCAGCTTACATTTCATAGCTTACAAATATGGTAGCAGACTTGACAAGTAACGGACTTGACATTTCAAATAAAAATATTAGAAATAAACTAGCTTGTATAATTTCTAACTTAAATAATAACACACATACCTTCTTAAACTATTTAGTAAACAATATTTAATTACAAAAGTGTAAAAATCATTATTTTAATATTGAAATTTACGGTAACAGACTTGACAGTGGAAAAAAATACCAACCTTGATAAAAGCTTATTCTTGCCACTATTGCATTGCTTCACAATTGAAGAGTAAAAAATGGCAGTTGCGTGGATAGTTTAAATTTATCGCCGAATACTTGCTGCTAACTTTAGGCAGCATTCGAAACCTATTTTGACTAAAATAATCACAAGGTCACGGACTTGACAAAAAGTGAGGAACAAAAGGTTTCTGTTAATTTCTTAAAGAAAGTATCTTTTGTAATTTTTTTTTGATTAATATAGAACACTAACAGTTCATATTTAAAATAATTAAACCTTTGTATTTAAAAAACTTAGTTCAAATAAAAAAAAAACCACAGTTAAAAACATAAAACTTTGAATGGGACAGGAATTTTTGCTTAGAATCAAAATTTTAAAGATTTATATCTCAAAAAATTTTATTGATTTTTTTAATTTTTCATGTTAGAAATGTTCAATATAATCTTCTTTAGCTAATGCATAGCTAAACTAAAACTTTAAATACTAATTTATGTTTGACTTTTCTTCTTTTTACTGTGGGACAGCATAAGAAAGCGAAATTTGAAAATGGCCCGTATATCGCCACTGGCTAAAATCAAAGTAATTCAGTGTGGTTCAGAAATTGTCATTCAAACTTAGTGACGAGGTACAGTATACTACAAAATAAGATTTTTAGACAGAAAAGACTTTCGTAATAGATTTTTTCATTCAAAAGCGCGGAGTGTCTTACTCCAGTACAATGCATTTTATAATTTTAAAAGGTCTCGGAAGTTTTAAGGTTCAAAATTTTCAAAATATATTTTTTATTATGTTAAACTCGTATTTTTTCAGAAAATTTTTATGTAATTGTTTAATTGAGATTTCCATTAGAATAGAAGGTATAACGGCTTTTATAACTGTATCTGCACCCAGTTAATAGTGGTGTTTCCGAAAACTTAAAGTAACTTTTCTACAAATGCTGTTATGTATAATGTACAGGGCATTTCAAAAAACTTGTAAGCATTTTTAAAATAAAATTTTCAAAACATATGTTTTAATGTTGGCCTGTGTAAACGGAACCTAAAATTTCATATTTATTGTTTTAGAAAATATTTTTTACATGATTATATGTGAAATTTCCAAAATTTTGTATTAGCTAAATACAAGTTTCTATTAAAAATACAAAAATGTTTAAAATAACTATTTATTTAGGTTTGTGGTAATTATTACAATCTGAAGTGATAACAGGCACAAAAACTTTCATTCCTGCTGCACAATTTATTTTGTAACTCAGCATGAAAGGTGTTATACCATTTTCAGCTCGAAAAATGTCTGAAAGTTTGTAGCCTCCTATAAATATTAATTCTATATTTTACAAATTTTAAATCTGTGAAATTCAAGAACTTATTATATCTTTGATCCCAACAAAAATTCAGCTTTAAAATTATTTTTGTGTAATTCTGAACTCCCACAGGAAATTTGGAAAAAAAATCCTTTAAAATAAGAAAAAGTAATTTTACGTCTTTTTTCCATAAAAGTTAGAAAATTAAATTTTACAATTTTTTTTCTTGTGCAAATCTTTATTAATCATAGGTGGTATAAAATATATCCCGCCGCCCCTCAAGGGGTTAAGTAAATTAAAGAAATTTTCAACAGACATGAAATATAATGACAATATAATGACATAAAAAAGAGTGATGAGCGTGTTTAGCATTTTAATATGTGAAATCATGGGCACTATTTGTTACGTTAGGAAATATCTCGTGCCTGCATCACCTGAGAATAATAAGATTCTATGTGTGTTTTTGAAAAAAATTGACTTACCGATATAGAAATGTTTTATTCACATCTATAAAGGCATTTCTGGATTAAAATTATTTTATAATATACTTGTAATATCATATGTAAATTATATGTAACATAATTTTGACGCAAAACTACCATCATAGATACAAGTACACTGTAAAAAAAAATCTATAAAGGCACTAAACATTTTCTAGGAAACTGGGATTCCAAAAACTTTTCATGTAACGATAACAGGAAAAATCCATGTAACCGATTCTAAAACTTGAGTTTTTGTTGTTACCGCTACAGGAAAAGTTCTTGGAATCCCAGTTTCCTAGATAAAGTGTAGTACCTTTACAGATTTTTTTTTTACAGTGTAGAACCTTTCTATATCGATAAGTCAATTTTTTAAAAAACACAGATAGAACCTTATAATTCTCAGGTGACTTCTTGTCAAAGGTATTCGGATGTAAATTGTAGCCACTTCATTCAGTTCTCGAGGGATTGTCACATTTCACGCAAAGCAATATAAATGTGTTAGAAACAAACAAATAGGTCCGTTGAAACCAAAGATAATAGCTAAAACCTTGTGTGTAAATTACAATAATTACAATCAACGTTTAACACACAATACACAAACACACAGCACAATGCATCAAAGTCTGACAAACTGTTTGAAACAGAGATATGTAAATGAAACAACTCTTTTTCAATGAAAGCAAGTTTACTCCGAGTATCTTGAATTATAGCGCGTGGTAACGATAATTTGCAGTTATGTATACACTTTGAAAGACGTTTTGTCAGATGGAGGTTAAAACTTAAATGAATAAAACTAGGGATGACGGCACGTTCTTTACAAGTACATAAAAAATGTAGATGATTCAAAAATTTCTCACGCTTTAATCTCAGTTTATGAAAACGATTGAGATGCGACATTATAAAATAAGTTAGAAACAAACAAATAGGTCCGTACGGACCTATTTGTTTGTTTCTAACTTATTTTATAATGTCGCATCTCAATCAATATAAATGTATTGCAAATTTCGTTAAATTTCCACAACTGCTGTTTCTTAATTGATGTTACTTATTTGATGTAAACAAAAATTCTAATTCGTGTTAAACGTAATCGCATGTACTTTAAATTGAATCGAAACCAGAGTGTTCAGTCAAGCTGTTAACCTGATTTTAAACAAACCCGACCTGACCCGCAATTCGAGTCGGGTAGAGTTCTGATTAAACTGAGTTGTGAGTTTTTCCGGGTCAGTTCCTGTATATTTTTTACATTGTTCAAGTCCTGTATATTTTTACATTGAATAACTACACGTTTGAATGTTAACTTAAACCTCTTGAAACTCAGACTGCTTTATTCAAGTTCGGACGTATATACCAGCGTTTAGTGTCAATTTATATTTTCATATTCCACATGGACTTACATGCTCTAAGTCTAGTAGTCATGTACCATAACATAAGGACGTAAGCATCGTAAACCTAGATGTCAAGCGGCTATTCAGTGTACATATGTACAATTTCATATGAAAAAATGAAATTGATATTAGAAATATAATTGTAGACTATTGTTTCATAAAATTGTACATTAACACATTAGCTGCCGATCACGCGCCAGCGCGTGATGTGGGGTCATGTCCAATAGCCAATCATGCGCTGGCGCGGGAAAATCTTTCACTGATTCTTTGTAATAAAAAGTAAATCAGCTTTTAGGAAAAACCCACTTCTGCAGTGCGGCATTAACTATCATCACATCTTCACGTAAGCGGCAGCGAACGTGTTAAAATATGGATTAGTTGTTTTTCATTTTAAAGGTTTGGGTTTAAATATTTTCAGTTCGGGTCATTTTCAGGTTGGAGTTGTCAGATTCGGTTTGAGTTCAATTGACGATTTTTTTTTCTTTATCGGGTCCTGGTCGGTTTTTGAGTTGACTTTAAGCAGAATTTTTGAGTTCGAGTTCGGGTAGGCTACAATCCATCCCGTGCAATGAAGTAATTGGAACTCTAGTTTTTCTGTACAAAAATTGTTAGATGTAATGCGTTCTATCTTTTCACCAAAATTGAATGATATATTCTTAATCACTACATGTGTATCTAATTTGCATTTAATTTATATGTGTACCTAATTTAAGCAGCTAAATATTGAAAAAATTTATACGATTAAATGTATCGTTCATAAAGAAATATTACAAAAAATGTCACTGACATCTTTTCTCCAGCCAATAAGTTACTTTTTTATTTCCCCTCTTAAAGATAAAAGTATTAACGAAACTACTTCTGTTTTGTTACGTGACAGGAATACATGGTATATAAAACAATTGTGAGATTAAACTTAAGAGCTTTATGATTATTTCATAACTTGATATACTAAGTTCTTTCTCAGATCTGTACGATAAATCCGTCCTATCGTTTATTTTCAAAAAGAATCATGCTGCGAAGTTATGGTAAGATTTATTTTAGAAATGATTCAACGCCCTCTTCCCCTCCCCCCTCCCCAGAAAAAAAATTCTGCATGTTTTTCAAAACAAAATTTGCTAATGAAATATGGTAAAAGTGAAATACATTAAAATCTATTCAAATATAGATACACTTGAAGTACATTGCTTGAAATTTGAATCGAAGTTTCTTTTCCATAGACATGTATAAGCGCATGTGTGTGTACGTAGGCGTGACAAACAAATAATTAATGTATAGTTTCATAAATATTAGAGTTTTATCCCATTTTATGTGTACTTGCGTGTGCCAACAAAATAAATTATGTATAATTATGCAAATGTAACAACTATATAGGGTAGTCTTAAATTAGTTTGGTTAAAAGACTTCTTTATTATGGATAGTTATTGTAACGTGCGATTACACTGGATTATAAGCTATCAAAATACATAAGGATTACTTTTTAATACAAATCTTCAGTATGACTGTCTGCTATTACGTCACAAATATCGCACCAGAAAATTAGTTCTACAAAATGGGTACAATATTCCGTGGCACACTGTTTAAATAAAAAGAATACTGCCCAGTTAAAATGATGGCATTGAGCTCACAGGCTACGCATACTAATTGCATATTACAGCCTTATATTTTCAAGGGTTAATTCCGTTCGAAAAACAAATTAAGAAGGGGAAACAGCTCTCCCCTTTCCCCTTTTTTTACACTTAATCATTGAACCTCCTAAACTATCAACGACATGCTTTATCATAAAAAAATCTATATCCAAAATTCAGAGCAAATCGGATAATTTTTAATAAAAATCCATTTAACATTTGTATAATTTAAGAGGAGCTATCCCCCTCTTTTATACTTAACCATCAAACTTCCAAAATTATTCAGAGATTTGAACGAAATCTGACAATTCTGCTTGAAAAACCCATTTATATAAATTAAAGGTAGGGGCATTAGAACCCCCGTACCCCCTGTTTATACTTATTCAATGAACAACTAATAACAGTCACGGAATTGCCTCATCAGAATGATCCTATATCTAAATTTTGAATGAAAACTTACTTCTGCATCAAAAACCCATTTATTTCTATTAAGGGGAGGGGCATGAGCCCCCCGTTCCCCCTCTTATACATATCGAATGAACTCCAAAAACTAATCAGGGACGCGCCTTGTCAGGATATACCTATATACAAAATTTCAAGTGGATCGGATATTTTTATCATGAGTTATCGCGTTACGTACGAACGTACATACAGAATGGGTGGGCACATAAGCTCTCAGGCTATGATAGCCTGTGAGCTAAAAATTCTGCAGTCCAACGCATATAAAGTTTCCGAAATCTGCATGGTTACTAACATATTATCTGTACACTGTACAAGAAAAACGTAAATCTACAAAACTAATTTTTGTAAAGTTACAGAAATCTGTAACTTCACAAACGTGTCTACTAGAATTTCAGTTATCTTACTAAAATTTTATCTGTAACCTGAGTTGCTGTTACATGAAGAATTCTTGGAATGCCAGTTTTATGAATAATTCTTAGTAACCTTACAGATTTTTTTGATTTTCAGTGCAAATCTGTATCTGTTACATGAATTTTACTTACCCATCATACGTAGTATAGGGTAAGTTTTGCAATCGTTTTGAAAATCGAAAAAAAAAATTTGACGGATTTACACGTTTCGTACACTGGAGATTTCGAAAAACATAGTTTTAGAAAAAAAAATTTGCCGTCCGTCTGTCTGTCTGTCTGTAAACGCTCTTTCTTCCGAACGAATTGAGATGGAGATTTGAAATTTTGTATGTATTTAGTATGTAAGAATGGGACGAAGCCTATTTAATATCAGTAACCTCGATTATCCGGAACTATTTTTTCCGACTCTCGAAAAATTCTTTTTGATGAAAGGTATATAAAAATTTTCGAAATTTTTTATTTTAAAGAGTGATCGTAAATGGCAATAAAATAACACAAATTTTGCCAAGAACGAAATCGATCGAATTATTAGTTGCCGAGATATCTGTAATCCTGTTTTCCACATTCTTCGACTTTTCATGACCCTGTATTTCATTCAAATTTCAATTCAAAGATATATTTTAATTTGAAATGAGACGCTTAATCCGACGCAATAAACTATTAGTTAATAAGATTATTATTTTTGGAGTTATAAGGATGTTTCTTTTTCGCAATTCAGTACTACTTGAGTAGTTAGGCGTGTTGTATAATTTATCGAAAGAGATTCATCAGCAACTCATTAATACAGCATTACTATGCACGATAAAAATGTAAATACACGTTTAAATTTTGTTTTGGAATTGCAATCCATTTTATAAATAATTTTCAAATGTATTATTTTCATATATTATATATGCAAATTTATGATGGGTAAGGATTACGGTGGTCCCGAACGACTAGTTTGCTGTTGTCGTTACATAAAAAGTTCTAGGAATCTCAGTTTCGTAGAAAATTTTTAGTAACTTTGTAGAATTTTTTTTACTGTGTACAATACGATCTCTAAAAATTGTAATAAATTTACTGAAAATATTGTTTATTGCTAAGAGTTATTAGGCACAGATGCAAAAAATTGTCTAACAAGGAAGATCTCCATACGGGGATACTCAGAAAAACCCATGGAACTAAGAAATATAGAGAAGTAAGGCGAAGCCTGTTTCCCATTAGAAGCAGGGAGAGAGTCGATGCCACCGGATTTCTGTGAGGTTCACCCATATCCCAGCATTCCGTGAGCATGAGAATAGTTTGGCGCGCTTTATCGTGACGGGTAGTGACGGGTGCGCGGGTGCTGCTACGGCGAGAGGTAAAACCGGTTTAAATCATGCCAAGTTTTCGCCAATCGCCAATACCAGCCGGGTTGGCGGCAGTTTCAGGGTCACACCTATCCCAGAATTCTCGGCTTTCTTCGTAGCCGATCCGTTGACCGGTACTCCTTCCTTTTCTTTCTTAGTTCCATGGAAAAACGTGAAAAAATTAATACATGTTCTTAACAAACAGATGTATATGTTTACATATTTTTTTTAAAAAAATGACGGAATTCCGATAGAGCGTCTATAAAAAATGCTGAAATTTTACATTTATTATCACCGGTTGGCGATGAGGTAAAAAAAACACGCTTTTATATCGAGTATTCTTTAATGGGAAAACTTTTTATGCTGAATTTGTTTAACTGAGTTTAGTTTAAATAACTTTAACTTTGCTATTTTTGGTTTGTTTCAGCTATAGTTTTGTCATATATGTGACATTTAGACATCATTTCCCTTTCACCGCACAGAAGTCATGGCCAGCCAGGAAAAAAACAATAATTAGATGTAGAGGATCCAATAAATTACTCATTGGCTGCTGTAAGTTCATTTATTAAACTGAGTCATGATAGAGGGAAAAGCTCCTTTTGCAAACGATCTTTAACCGAAATATCAAAAAAAAAAATTCCATCATTTACTTCAACCAACCGTACTCATGGAAGAGAAAACCCAAGAATCTCTCTTACCACCTCAAGGCTTCCTCTCTTAAATCTAAAAAGAAAATTCTAGAACATTCTTTACTCTCGAACCATCATTATTTTATGTAAACATAACTCATGCCCAGAGCCGAGACTATATTCCTCAGACGATAATTTTATTTTTAAAAAATATTATTTAACCAATTTATAATCGACTCAGAATTTTCAAATATCCGTGCAAACGATATAGTTTTGCAGACGATTAATTTTTAAGAGAAAAAGAAAAGAAATGAATTTATTGTTATGCACACATATCGAATGTTGAAAGAGGGAAAATAAATAAATAGATAAATAAAAATAATGATATTTTTTGAAAGGTAGGTTTTGGAATAAATTTAATAAGACTTTCTTAAAAAGGGTTGATAAAAGCGTAGAAAAAATGAATTTTATTTGTTATATTAAGAAATAAAGTTTAATTAAAAATATTTAATTTAGAGCCATCTTTTAAATTTACACATACTGGAATAAATGTTTTTTAAGGCGAGTTAAGAATTTATATTCTTTCCATAAAGATTAATAGATTAGATCTAGAAACAAGATTTTAATTTAATAAGTTGAACTAACAAGGAAGGTCTCCATACGGGCATACTCAGAAAAATCTGAAAAAATTACAGAATGTTCTTCTCATATAGTTATATATGTTTATAAAAAAAATTTCGGCAGAATTTCCTTATAACGTCCGTAAAAAAATAATAAAAATTTCGTTTATTTGGCGATTTATCTCCGGTTGGCGAAAAAACGAAATTTTGAAAAATACGCTTTTACGCTTCGAATATTTTTTTAAAGAAAAAACTTTCTATGTTTAATTTATTTAAATAAGTTTAGTTTAAGTAATTTTAGTTTTGCATTTTTACTTTACTTTAAGTGTAATTTTGTCATATACGTTTATATGTACTTATAACAAAATGAAATTAATATATTTTATCATTTAAAACACCATTTAAATTGATTAAAATTGTTCCAAATTGAAAAATACACTGTTAAAAATCTGCTGCATTTTGTTGCAACGCACTCCCTTGCTTGTATAGAAAACGGTTACTTGGCTGTGAAATAAAGCTTTCTCATTGGTTGGAATAGAGATATTATATACAAGCGGTGGAGTGCGTTGCAGCAAAATGCAGCAGATTTTAACAGTGTTGCACAAGCTACAACACCGCTAAAAATCTGTACCATTTTCTGCAGCGTCACTCCACCGCTTTTATAGAAAACGGTCAATTCACCGTGCTATGGAGCATTCTCATTGGTCAGAAGATAGATATTCTATAAAAGTAGTGGAGTGACGTTGCAGTAAATGCTGCAGATTTTTAACAGTGAAGTCAATTAAGATCAATTTTCAGATTCGTTAAAATCGTCTGCTTTTGGCGAGGAAATGCATTGCTCGCCAAATCCCTCGTCGCTTTCAGCTTTTCACGCCAATTATTCCAAACTATTTTATTTTTTTACATATCTAATAATGTAATTCCGCCGCTAATTTTCACTGATCCTTTATTACCTACATGAGTAGTTTAATTGGTATTTTTTTCAAAAAATTCTGAGTATGCCCTCAATGGAGACCTTCCTTGTAAGTACGGAATATTGTTATATGGAAATTAATATAGTATAAAGGTTAATTTCGACGAAAAAAAATTTAAATTTGTAATATATATATTTATTTGTTTTTATTATATGATTTGAATATCCTATTTTACGATTTAAAATAAAATTTTCATTGATTTGCGTTGTTTCAGGATCAAAAATAGGTCTGATTAGCATTGTCAACTTAATTTCTTGCAATCAAAATATCGATTTCTTCTTTACAGAAATGCACAACGGCAGAATTTTTTACGTCGACTTGAGTATTTTTGAATAGCAAAATTAATTTAAATTTGAAAAGATCTTGTGTTGGAGGATAAAGCATAGTAAATTGTCATTAAAATGAGTAATAAAAAGATAAAAAAAAAAAGAGAGTTATTTATTTCTTTGGAGGATAAATTAATAATGCTGAAAAGGTAATCATTTTATCAATAAGTACTATTCGTAATTTGAAAAACATAAAACAAATAAATTAAATAATTAAAGTAGATATTTGCATCTTTCAAAACGCAGAATTTATTCTCCCAGTGATAAAATTAAATAACTAAAGCAATAAACAACATGTATGGGTAATAAAAGAAACGTATAAAAAAAAGTTTTTTCATTGATTAAGTTTAAATTCATTAAATACTGCACATTCTTAAAATCAATAAACAAGCAATTTTCAGATGTATTAAAATCATTTGTTTTTGGCGAGGAAATATTCTTCTCGCCCAATCGCGTGTTGCTTTTGCATTTTCGCGCCACATTTTCAAATACATTTCATTTTTTACAGACTTTCTATCAGAATTTCCCGCTAAATTCAGCTTTCTTTTACCGGGTGTCCCAAAAATGACTGATGGATTTTAAAATTCAATAACTTGCAAACGGTGACAGCTATTTAAAAAATTTTTGCAGGAGGGTTATGTATAATGTCAGGAGTAATAAAACTACTACTAAAAAAACTACCGTAATTTTTTATTTTAGTTCGCATCTCAAACAATTTGTGGCGCTGACGGCGATTGAAGCCCAGATCGACGCTTCACTCAGCACTGATCATCTGGCCTTCAATCGCCGTCAGCGCCATCTATTGTTTGAGATGCGAACTAAAATAAAAAGTTACGGTAAAAAAACTCCTGACATTATACATACCCCTCCTTCAAAAAATTTTTAAATAGCTATCACCGTTTGCAAGTTATTGAATTTTAAAATCCATCAGTCATTTTTGGGACACCCGGTATATACGTAAGTATTTATCTCTAGCTTTCTTCCCCAACATATTCTGAGTTTGCCCAGTAACGAGGCCTTCCTTATAAGTAATTTTTAAATTATCAGCACACTCTTCATTGTTAATCCTTTCTGGCACGGGCAAATTCTATTAGTAAGAGGAAAATTTATCGACTGTCACCGGAATTTACGAACAACTGTTTTAGAAATAAAGAATCCCTTAATTTAAGCTTTCATTGATAATGAAAAATTTTGTTAAAATATTATTGGTGCCGATTGCCAAGTTTGGAATTAAAATTAGGTATCCCAGGACTGGGCATAGTGTGCCGGAAAGGGGTTAATAAATGATATAAGTGTTAAGTAATTTTTTTTTTTTGTATCTAGTGCTGTTGTTATTTTCTTAAGCGCTTAATTTGAAACTTCTCTTTATCTCGCCTGTATTCCTGAAAGAGACTATGCAAAAGTTTGGAGGTGGAAGCTATTCGATCATATAATTTCATGTTTTTATCACGAAACGTTATATTCCAACTTGGAAAAAAAAATTACGCAGAAGAAGCGAAATTTTTTTTTTCCAAGCACCTTCGTCGTTCCAAGCCCAAACTCGCACTCTGATTGGTTGTTGCTCTCGGCACTGTTTTCACGTAACTTGGCGATAACGATACTTGGCGAAAAATACTTTGCTCGTAAGTGAACGAGTAAACCTAAAACCTAACCTACTCATTCTTATTCTTCCTTCATTTTGTGCTCTTGTGTATTATTATCTTGTGTTATTTTATAAAATGGCTAATGCTTTACTTATTAATAAACGGGAAAAGTTACTTTGTACTCGGTTTGGAAGGAAATCAAACTCCTCGACGGAAGCATCTATCGCTACGCCAAGTATGATTATCGCCAAGTTACATGAAAACAGTGCCGAGAGCAACAACCAATCAGACTGCGAGCTTGGGCTTGGAACGACGAAGGTGCTTGGAAAAAAAAATGCGCTGAGAAGAACTTGAGCGTAGTTGAGCACCTTGTATGCAATGAGCGGTAGAGTAATGATAAGTGACGTCAATACTCTAAGCGCAGTAGGCCTACAACTAATATAAAACATTTTAATATTTCATCCACAATTAAGATTACGCCAGGGTTGCACTTAATTTCATCAAGCTTGTATCTAATCTCGTGAAGCGCTAACGTATAATAAAAACAAATATCATTGCCTTAAATAATATAATATTTTATTTTAATAGGAATACATTACAATGTTTTTAAACAAATTCAAACCAGTTATTAACAAACTCATACCAATGTTGAATAGCGATTTCTTACCATGCTTTAGAAGAATAAATCTAACAATTGGAATAGATTGTTGATCTATTTTCTTCATATAAGCAAGTTATTTTCCGTAAATACACTAGCATTTCTATTTGAGATTTTAATGAAAAAAAATCCCCATTTTTATGTCACATGTTTTTAAAAATCGTCTGCAGGGAAAAATCTTACCGCTGATTTTTTTTTCCTTTCGGTTTTACTAGTTTTATTGTCATTTCCAATTTGGTTGCTAAATGTTTGTATTAGATATATGGTACATTAATCTTATGTAGCTATTTTAATCAATTGTATCATTTTTTTCCTTATTTAATTGTGTTTTAGACCTTTTTACAGCAGTCAATTTCACTGCTCAGTAATACATAAAATTTAAAAGAAGTTACGAATGGTATTCTCGAAACACTAAGTCAATTTCCATTTTTTACTTTTTTCTATCTTCAGTAGAAGAAAGTATTGTAATCGAAATATTTTTCGACTTCCGATTTTCGACAGATTTACACGTTTTAGGGGTAAGAAATACCCAAAAACATGTTTTTAGTAAATGTATGTTTGTTCGTGTGTCTGTGTGTCCGTATGTTACCATTCCACCATCGAAAAGTGTATGAAGATATGCATAGAATTTAACCAAATTTTTTGTGCATGTCTTTGGCTATGGCAAACATGTCTTCCACCAGTTTTGAAATATTCCGCCGAAAGGGGGAGCTGTATTAATGATTTTTGTGTCATTTTCAATATTGTACCCTTGAAAAGTGTATAAAGTGATGCACAGAATTGAGCCAAATTTTCGGTGTAAGTGTTTGGCTATAACTAGTTGGTCCGCTCTGAATTAAAGAAAATTCGCAGGAAGGGGGCGCTGCAATAGCGATTTTTGTGCTATTTTCTATATTGTATCACCAAAAAGTGTATGAAGTTATGCATAGAATTGAACCAAATTTTTTGTGTAAGTGTTTGGATCTGGTTAGTTGGCTTTCTCTGAATTTGAAAAAAAAAATCCGCCGAAAAGTGGCGTTGTTATATAATTTTTGTGCCATTTTCTGTATTGTACCATTGAAAAGTGTATGAATTTATGCATAAAATTGAACCAAATTTTCCATCCATTTGTATAAGTGTTTGGCTATAGTCAGACAGCCATCCTTGAATTTGAAAAATTCACCGGAAGATGTCGCTATAATCGCGATGTCTGTATCATTTCCATTATAGTACCATTAAAAAGTGCATGAAGTTATGCATAGAACTGAACTAAATTTCTGTATGTGATTATTTTGGGTATGGGAAGTAGATCCTCTCTGAATTTGAAAAACATCTACCTATCGTTCTATTGTCCGTCGGCTCATGCAGAGACGGGATATAGCGTCCTTCTAATCCAGCTATTTCTAAACAGCTGACGACAACAGAATAAGGGAAAACTATTGATTGTAATAAATATTATGAGCCACATTACCTCGTATTTATTCTGATTAATTGACTGAAGTAGAAATTTAAGATGAAAATTAAAGTTGTAGTATTGAATTAATACTATTAAAGAATTAACATGTGTAACTAATTTTTGAAATATCAAAATGTATGTGTGAGATAGGAGAAAGTTTTGGGATTGGCACATCCAACTGGTTTCTTATTGTACAACTTTTTACGTTGCATCTCCATATAGTTAAATCATTAGTTGTATACAGTTTCATATGATAGCTATTTCCACATTTTGTTTGTTGGATGATATCCCTCGCTTTTGAAAATGTAAGATAGCATCCTCCTCTGTACAAAAAATTAAAGATTGTTAACAACATTTATAAAAACAAATGCAGATAATTTAAGATAACACAACATACAATTAAAAAGAAATGAAATTATATTTGAAACATCAAAGAGATACAATATGACGATAATATAAGCGTGTTATGTTACTACAGGAATGCAAAGCATTTGATGAGATTTTACTACCAGATTTGGCGATATATTTATCTCATTTGGCGAATTCTCCATATAGTTTCTAAATCTCTTCGGGAGTGAGAGAAATCTACTCGGGGGAGCCGCTACAACTAAAAGCACCAACATTTTTATTTTGAGTCTGAACAAAATACGAAGATCCATGTGACCCCGTAATTACAGTATTTCTAAATTTTTCATTACTGAAACAAAAAGAAAGCTTTTGTGATATCACTCTATGCTCTGACACCATTGGCGGTGCAAATGGCAATGGTTTGGAGTCAGTAGAATGCACGCCACAGGGCGCCTGACTCGGAGCTATTCTTGAAGAAACCGATTTCTAAGAGTTTGCTGTATCACTGTGGTACTAAATGCTGCTCGAATTTCTGCCGCAGACGCAGTATGATGCACCACAGCCGTACGCTAAATATGGTGGTTTTCTCTCTCAGTAGTGCTACGTGGCAACCAGGAACCCGCGTTTCTTGGATCAATACCATCCCTTGACCATTGCTCCCAACAATCATGTACAGTGGAAACATTCAGGGCAAGTTTTTCTGAAATATCGCGGAAAGAAAATTTCCCTTCTCGTAGCTCTATTATGCGAGCTCGTTCAAACTCGGCGAGCTGTTGATAATGGATTTTTTGTCTTCTTAAAGGCATTCTTGTCTAATATCAACTAAATATGTCATATTTCGAAGATTAATAACGCTCATGGACAATACAGCACGCATGTAAAGCAAACCTGATTTGCAAGTTCTGAATGGCGCTACTAGCACCACATCAATCTTTCGGTCTGTTTCGATTTTTTTTATTTCGTCAGATGACAAACAAAAGTGTGTATGCGTCTCTTTGTGGTTCCTAGTTCCTGCAACGACCGGCAACATCTTAGGAAAAGTTCCTACCACGATTGACAGTTGCGCACTCGGATCAGTGGTTTTTATGTATTAATCAAGGCGAAATTGTGTATACGCGTTATTTTTTCCCCATACCACATTTGCATTCTATTAGTGTCGTTCTTCTCATGATAACTTGTAATAGGAATAAAGTTTTAATACTTGAATGGACAAAGTTTCCAAAGGCGTCAGCACCTTTGCAGTTTCTTTCCGACCATGCATTCTTTGATGAAAAGTGTTTGCTTGAATGTGCACAATCACATCTTAAAATTTTGTTCATCATTTATGTAACACATAGTACATTTTTTCATTCATTACAGCTGAATTAACGATTTAATTTTTCCGTAAAGGTAATTTTTTTTATTTCAATTTACTTTTTTAGCAAAATCCTTCAACAAACACTTAAAAAAAGAATAAAAGCACTTAAAATGAGACAGAAGCATTAAGGATAACTACTTATCTTATTCATCAGAAAGACTACTTCCCTAAACAGTGGTGAGAAAGAATTAATTTATTCTTTTATACACATGCATTAAAAATATTATTCGTCAAGACTCTTTACTGTTGTTAATGTTGAGCGACAAATATTTTATTAACAAAATTTAAATTTAGAAAGGAAAAGGTTTTCTCATTAAGAGGTTTGAGGGAAAAAATTTTTACTTCTAAAATTTTAAGAATAATATAGAATAGTAATAAATTATTAATATGAAAGAGCAATTGAAAACAATAGTATTTTGGAAATTGAAATAGAATTTAACATATTTGGCTTTAAATCTTCTTTATGAACACAAAATATTTTAATTTTAAAATAACTTCATAATTTAATCCACTGAATTTTAATTCTTTCATTTTAACCAAAATGTGTGATGTCACATTTCTTCTTACCACTTCCCACCCCCTTGTCACAAACTATCACAATGTCATGAACTCCCCTCTTCTTCTTCAATCGTGACGTCATTTATAAACGGCCTCTGATAGGTCTGTAATTAGGTGTGTCTTGCTATACAAAAAGTATCATGAGTGTAGTTATATGAGAAATAAATTTATTATGCGGTTTGTCCATTCGTAACCACACAAAGAAGTGGATTGTGTGGGGAGGTACATATTTATCCAAATCTCCAAACTTTATCCTATGTCTTCATTCTTAATTATTCTACACTATTATTCACGTTTTTCTCTTGCATTCAGACTTAAATCCCCACACTACTCACTGAAAAAAGAGCCGGATGATAATGATAAATCTATGGGATCGCTCTTTTTAAATATCTCGGTCAAATTTTAATATTTTACATGATTTTTTTTTTTTTTTTTTTTTGCATAAGATAGCAGAGGATAATTTACAACCGGACTTGTTTTTACTATTCGATTTTGGTTGTATATTTTTTATATTATGATAGTTTCAAATTCAAAACCGGTTCTAACCGGTTTCAAAAATTAAAGTATTTTTTTTTTATTATTGTGAAACGAAAGTCGAAAAAGTAAAAATTAGCCCGGTTGTAGATCGTCCTCAACTATCCTAGGCAAAAAAAAAAAAAAAAAATCATGTAACAACATTAAAATTTGAGCGAAATATCTGAAAAGAACGCCCACATAGACTTAACATTATCATCCGGGTCTTTTTTTAGTGACTAGTGTTGAGTCTTAAGTGCTGTAGTTTCAAGTTAGTATAAAATTATCCAAATTTTATTTTGTCATTCCTGTAAAAATTAGATTTGTCAAGATATGTCACTTTTCTTGTGGGTGAGCGATATTACCTTCATCAACTAGACTTTTAAAAAATCCTGCATTTTTAAATATTGATTAGTTTAAATTGAAAAAAAAAATCCGTACTGAAAAGTGTCTGCTCTTTTAGACAATTTTTAATTTATTTCTAAATCCGTTATTACAATCGCTAAATAATTTCTATCCTTAAGACGTCCATATTACCCGCATTTGCCTTATATACTTTTTTAAAATAATAAAAATTGAAAGCAAAAACAAGCCTTTAAAATGCTAGCATTGCCGATGATTTAAATTTAGAAACATCTATTATTTACTTCGATATATTTACGTATCGAAAAAAAAGCTTTTAGCGCATTTTTTGTCGTTTCTAACAATATCCTTCTTGAAACACTTAAGAGGAGAGGAAAAAAGCACTTAAAATGTGACAGGTGTATTTAAGATGGCTACTTTATTTCGCTCAAGGAATATTTAAATGATAAAATAATAGAGGAAAGGAGGAATTAACTGAGTTAGTTGCAAGCCGGAAAATATTATGCAGCCGCGAATTTTTTTGTTGTTAGATGCAAATTTTTTGTTTACAATAACAAGAATTTAGGAAGAAAGAATATCTTTATAAAATAGTTACATGCAAAGACTATATACTTTATTAATAACCTAGATTAAAGGCCTAAATAAACCTTTTCCAATATTCTCTTTATCTATATTATAAAAGAAAAGTCCTACCGGCAATGCCGGGAGGAAGAGGTAGTTTTCATATACTTATTTATTTATTTATTTATTTTAAATTAAGTTATATTATTCAAACATACGAAGTTCAAATTAGTGGAACCCGATTTTATAAGACTGAATACTAGTTTTTGTCAATACTGAATATTAATAGGAATTTTTAGAAATTAGTCATCTTTTATTCAACCTGGTTTTATTTTAAGCAATATATAGGGTCGCCAAATTCCACAATATCATGAAATGTATGCCATTTTAAAGCAACATGAGGGATAAAACAAAACAATGAGCTTGATCGAAATCTTAATTCATGTGCACATGCACTCTCATATTGAAATCGATTAATACATACGAGTGCTGTCGCGGGAAAATTGATTTTTTAAAAAATGTCACCCACATTAGAAATTCAAACTGCTATATCTCAGGCATTTTTTAAGGAAAAGACAAAGCAAAAGCTCTTGAATTTATGTATTAAGATCAAACATTTCAGAAATAACCTTTTTTCCAATTACCTAATTTTTTGTTTGTATATCATTATACTTTTAAAAGATTTTTGACAAACTTAAATGGCCGCCTATTTGAAACAAAAGGGCGGATGAAATTCGCCAGTGAACTCGGACAAGACATTGGTATGTTCTATGTACACACGGAGTTATATACAAATCAGTTTATAAATATGCGTATTATCGCGTAACAAATTTCAGACCGTTTCAAAATGTCAAC
The DNA here is from genome assembly GCA_964019185.1 of Maratus speculifer. Taxonomy (NCBI): domain Eukaryota; kingdom Metazoa; phylum Arthropoda; class Arachnida; order Araneae; family Salticidae; genus Maratus; species Maratus speculifer. The sequence goes on along the minus strand of OZ025296.1, from coordinate 330,798,437 downwards.
CACACTGGAAATTGTAAGTGCTATAATTAAGCCATTTTTCAAGATATAGATGAAACAAAAAATGCTCTGGAATCTTTGCATCAAGGTCAAACACACAAAAGAAAAATCTTTTACAATTTCCTTACTTTTTTGCACCTGATTTTAACATTTAAATCTATATTAATAAAAGAACAAAACGCTCTGTCTGTCTGTGTGTGTGTCTGTGTATCTGCGATGGCTAGCAAAATCTACAGCACGTACGAAGCTCAAAATTTTTTTGAGAGTAGCCCAATGTCTCTCCTGATGCACCTTAAGCTCAGAATTTCAAAATTTTATTTATTAACTGAGTAATTAATTAAATTCCAAAGCTCACTCTCATAAAAAATCGCCTTTTTTGCCTTTCATTTTCTTATGGTTGATTGGTTGCATAAAATTTTCGCAGAAATAATTAAAAAAGCTAGGACAGACCTTTAAAATTCATAGACTGGCAAACTGTCAGTTTAAATGGGGATTTTTTTTTTTAATCACAGCTGCTGTACACCATGGAGAAAAAGATAGGTGGAGGCGAAGTAAACCGAAAAAAAGGTTTGCAATATTAAACCATTTATCGCTGAAATTTTAATGTCTCAAACAAAAGCACGAGGAAGGAATTTTGTATTAATAAAACGAATTGAAAGAAATGAATTACAGCTGAAGCATATCTTACGAAGAAATAGTAATTTTTTAAAATCGTTTTTTCTATTATATTATTTAGGTTAAAGTTAAATTGCATTTATGTTATGGTTAGAATAAAGGATATGTTACAATAAAGTGAAGGGTAGGTTACATTTCTGTTATATTTAATTTACGGTAGGGTACTGTTAAGTCGCTGTTAGGTCACAGACAAGTTCTGGTTATGGTATAAAAGTTTAAGGTTAGGAATTTATAGACAGAGTGAACATTACGCAAGATTTGATTAAAAATAACACTTACTTTTGTAAATAGCTCTGAAAATATAATACTATATACCAATCTTTTAGCTATCATCATGTGTCGATTTCATTCATGGTATAGTCGGATTTAAGAGTGATATAATTAGTTTGAAATTCAAAATATTTCACTTGGGATTTGTATGTGAAAATAATAATTAGTTACGTGACTTAACAGTGATTTTTACGGGTAAATATCAACTTTTTAACACGAAAATCATGCAGTCATTGAATACATATTCCCTCCTGCGTTTTTCATTGCTCATTTTGAGTATATTTAGAGCTTAATATTAGTTGTTGTTTTTAAAACCGATTTTTCACACAGTCAGTGGCTACGTATTTCAGACAATGCATTTCTGCATGTAACGAGTTAATGATAAAATCATACAAATTTCAAGTTCGTTTAATATTGTTAATACGGACCCGGGCAACGCCGGGCGGGTCAGCTAGTTATTTAAAAAATTTTAATATTCCGCCATTTTGAAATAAGATGGTGGATGGAACTGTTCGACGAACTCGGTCCAGATATCGGTATGTACTATGTACGTACCAAGTTTCAACCAAATCAGTTTATAAATACACGTGTTATCACATGATGAAAATCAGATCATTTTAAAAATGTGAGCAACACTAGAAGTTATAAGTGCTATAATTCAGACTTTTTTAAGATACAGACGAAAAAAAATGATCTGGAATCTTTGTATCAAGGTAAAATGCATAAAAGAAAAATATTTTTCAATTTCTCACTTTCTTTTACCTAATTTAAATTTTAAATTTAAATTTTAAAATTTAAATTTAAAAAAAAATTAAATGGCCGCCATGTTGAAACAAGATGGCAGATGAAACTGGCTAACGAACTCGGTCCAGGCTTCATTATCTACTATGTACACACTAAGTTACATCCAAATCGATTCATAAATAAGCGTGTTTTCACTTGACAAAAATCAGATCGTTTCAAAATGTCAGCCATAAAAAAAATTCAAAATGCTATAACTCAATCATCTTTTAAGATATAGACAAAATAAAAAGTGTTCTGGAATCGTTGTTTTACGTCCTAACACATAAAAGAAAAATATTTTTCAACTTTTAATTTTTTCGCATATAATGTTAAATTAAAACTTTTTCTAAATTTTTTAAATGGCCGCCATTTTGTTTCAAAATTTTCGCCATTTTGAAACAAAATGGCGGATGATGCTGGTCAACGAACTCGGTCGAGACATTTTTATGTACTAACGTACATACCAAGTTTCATTCAAATCGATTCATAAATACGATAGTTACAGCATGACAAAAATCAGATATATACAGGGTGTCCGAAAAGTCTGGAAACGGTCGAATAACTCGAGAAATACATATGAGATTGAAAAACGTAAATATACGTGTTAAATATTTTTAAATAAGCTATTCTGTGATACCAAATTTGACCTTCGAAACCGACCCCCTGGGGGTCAGAGGGGGTCCAACTTTGAAATCTTAAATTATAACCCCCATTTTTTATTGCAGATTCGGATTCTACGGACAAAAATACGTAACTTTTGTATTTGATGTTTATTTCAAATCTTCGTTTATCACGGTGTAATCGAGCATATTAAATCGATACATATTCCCGCTTTTCCAACGGGATTTTCCCTAATCGAAACTGATTGGGCAGAATTTATGACGTCAAATTCCTCGTCTTTTGCAATAATAGCGTTTCCTGAAAATCACCCGTGGCGATTATTTCAATAGTGCTACACTGTTAAAAATTTGGCCCATTTGCTGCAGCGTCACTCCACAGCTATTATAGAATATCTCTTTTGTGACCAATGAGAATGCTCCATAACACAGTAAAGTGATCGTTTTCTATAAAAGCGGTGGAGTGACGATGCAGCAAAAGGGTCAATTTTTTACAGTGTACTTTACTGTGTTATGGAACATTCTCATTGGTCATGAAAGAGATATTCTATAAAAGCTGTGGAGGGACGCTACAGCAAATGGATCAAATTTTTAACTGTGTAGCACTACCGAAATAATCGGCACGGGTGATTTTCAGAAAACGCTATTATTGCAAAAGACGAGGAATTTGATGTCATAAATTCTCCCCAATTAGTTTCGATTAGGGAAAATCCCGTTGGAAAAGCCGAAATATGTATCGATTTAATATGCTCAATTACACCGTGATAAACGAGGATTCGAAATAAACATCAAATACAAAAGTTACGTATTTTTGTCCGTAGAATCCGAATCTGCAATAAAAAATGGGGGTTATGATTTAAGATTTCAAAGTTGGACCCCCTCTGACCCCCAGGGGGTCGGTTACGAAGGTCAAATTTGGTATCACTGAGTAGCTTATTTAAAAATATTTAACACGTATATTTACGTTTTTCAATCTCATATGTATTTTTCGAGTTATTCGACCGTGTCCAGACTTTTCGGACACCCTGTATATATATTACAAATTTTAAATTTTTTTCGCCAAAACTAATCTTTATACTATCTTAATTTTCTTATAATAATATTCCGTACTTACTTCAAATTATTAAATTAAAATCTTGTTTCTAGATCTAATCTGCTAATCTTTATGCAGACGATATAAATTCTTAATTTGCCTTAAAAAAACATTATTCCAGTATGCGTAAATTTAAAAAGATGGCTCTAAATTAAAAATATTCTTAATTAAACTTTATTTCTTAATATTCCAAGTAAAACTCATTCCTTCTATGTTTTTATCAACCCCTTTTTAAGAAGGTCTTTTAAATTTATTCCAAAACCATACCTTTCAAAAAATATCATTATTTTATTTTATCTATTTATTTATATTTTCCTCCGTCAACCTTTGATAGAGTGTGCATATCAATAAATTCATTTCTTTTCTTTTTCTCTTAAAATTAATCATCTATAAAAATCGTCTGCCTAAGATATTTAAAATCCTGAGTCGATTACAAATTGGTTAAATAATATTTTTTTTAAAATAAAATTATCGTCTGAACGAAGTGTTTAATCTCGAAGCTGGACAAGAATTCTGTTTACATAAAAGAATGATGGTTTGAGATTACCGAATATTCTAGAATTTTCTTTTGAGTTTTAAAAGAGGAAGCTCGAGAGGTGGTAAGGGAGAGAGGAGATGAGAAGAAGGATTCTTGGATGCGCTCTTGCATGAGTACGACTTGATGCAGTAAAGCATGGAATATTTTTCGGATGTTTCGGTAAAATATCGTCTGGAACAGGAGCTTTTCCCTATAATTTAGCTACCGTTTAATAAAATGAACTTGCAACAGCCAAGGAGTGTTTATTTTGATCTTTTACATTTATTTATTTTGTTTTTTTTTTCTCGCTGGCCATGACAAGGAAAACCTGGCGATCATGTTTCTGCCCCCCTAACTTTAAATCGTCACATATATATACATATATATATATATATATATATATATATATACATATATACAATCCCAATTTCATGAAAATATTAATTAAGCATCAGGTGCATAATGTATAAACATTATTAAAAACAGTGACCATAATGTCATTAATAATGTTTATACATTATGCACCTGATGCTTAATTAATATTTTCATGAAATTGGGATTGTATATATATGTTTGTTGCAATTGATAAGTGCTGCAATGGCGCCTACGGTGGCAATAATCTACATACTGTTAGCAAACATATATATATATATATATATATATATATATATATATGACAGATATATATATGCGTCAACATTTGAACGGAGAGTGGTTTTGGGGTCTGGGGGTCATGATCGGTGAAAATATACCAAAATTTTCTGGAGGTGTTTTCCTCCGGACGGCTTCAATAGATAGCTTTTAACTTTTTGTAATGAAAGCTACCTAAAAACATGTCGATTCGCAACAGTGACGTCATTTTCACGTTGGAGACAGCAGATGATTAAATTTCGTTTTTCTCTTTTAGTAGTTTTTTTTTTTTTTTACTTCTAAACATCGCAGATTTTCAATTTTTATGGATTCATATACATTATAGTTTTAAACATTCTTGGTAATTCGATTTCATTAGGATATAGGTGTCTTTTATTTTCTGAAATAAACACTTCACTCGAAACTTTCCAAATCTGCATCGAAGGTCAAACTCTATATAATGCTTTTTGCATCCATTTAAATTTCATAATTATTTTAGCCCAGTGTATTAGAACAAGTTGGTACCAATATCATCTGCTACGAAAACATGGAAAGACTATACTCAAAAGCAATTGCCAATGATTCCTATTCACAGGTACCAAGGCATCACACTAAAAAGAGTCCTAATAACAAGCGTACGCAATACACGGTGTATCAGGATCGATCATTTAAATTTGGTGAGGAGGTAGAAAATAAAAAAGAGGACAAAGGAAAGTATGGGCGCAAAAGAACATATGGTGTTGTAGAGGGCTGTGTTTATCCGCAGCTTCCGATCATGTAAATCTTTCTGATAAGTCAATCTGATCGTCATTCGACAAGTTTACTTTGCAGAAGTCACGTGAATCATTATAAGTTAAATGAATATACATACATGGATCTAGCTTAGTGTGCGATAAGCGAAAGTGATCGAAAAGCTATGCAAATGTATATTAAGTGCGATCCCAACTGACACGAACCTCAGCATCGAATGCTTGCACGTGTTCACCAATAACTGAAATGAATGCAAACATTGCTCATCAGTATCTGCTATGCTATCGCTATCGAATGCGAAATTCAAAAACAGCAAGCAAAACTTCATGTGCTAATACTTGGTTGTTCTTCGACAGATTGTAAGATAGTTTTCTCGATTACAACCTCCGTGTAGATCGGTTGTCTGTTCTATCGAGACTGGTATTGGTAACTGATTCAGTTTTGCACAGATGTTGATGAAAACGTCTAAACATTTGATTCTGTGATGTGTGGCGGTTTGGTCAATGTTTTGCATACGTTTACACAGCTTTCTGAACACTTTTCCCTGCCGAGAATTTAGATGAATTGTTTGCAGATTCCTTTAATGTATAATGATTCATGTTATTTCTGTATTGTAACCTAGTCGAATGATAACTAGTTGTACTTGTCACAGAGCTTTGAGTATGACCAAAAGTTGCGGAATACAGCGCCTTCTACAAAGTCATGCGTTTGTTTGAGCCCATACTTTGTCCTATGAGAGATTGTCTGCTTTTTTCTATTTTCTACCTAACCGCAAAATTTCAACAATCAATCCTGATACACCCTGTATACCCTCATCTTTTGTTACACTCAGCAGAATTAGGGTAAGAACTCTTTACAGGTTGCGCCTATTATGAAATATTTCAGAATAGTCTATTATTAAGTTTCATTCAAGATTAAACTCAAAACTTTTTTATATTATTTGAGAATATACGTTTACGTAGTTTACGCATTAATAACAAATAATGATAGAATGAAATAAGTTTTTAAGACTGACTGATCCAAATTCCGGTAAACTTTTTATTTTCAGCCGAAAAAGAAAACAAAAATGACCCAATTTTTTTAAAGTCATTAATACATACATAATTGATAATTAAATATACATGTTTATGAAATATACATAATTATTAATAAATTATATGTGTAGCCTAAATTGGCTCTGTGAGTCTCTGAAAAACTTTTTGCTTTCATATAAATTACAATGTAATTAATTCATAAATGACACCGAATGATTTCTTAACTGTATGAATTTCATCTAATTAACCCCTTGATGGGCAGTGGGGTATATTTTATCCCACTTAACTGAAACAATATTCGTACCACAAACTTTTAAACGAAATTTTATACTTGTAACTTTGGAGGCAAAATATTGAAAAATTGCTTTTCCTTATTTTAAAATAAAATTTTTCAGTTATTATTATTTATCCAATAATACAGAGACATCGTTGTTGCCCCTCGAGGGTTTAAAAGATGTTTTAGGTATACATACCTTGTTTTATCTTTTCAAATGATTTTTGCAAGTGAACTAGAAGTTAAACTAGAACTTCTGCTGTTTCAAATTAAATTTTTCCATTACTTTTAAATCTGCTGCTTTTAATGAAAACATGAATAGAGTTATCAAATTTGATTCATTTATGCATTACTTGCTTTATAATTTGCACTCAAGTTTAAACTACGTATGACTGAAAATTATAAACGGTGAAGATCATAGCCATAAATAAATAGTATCTCATTTGAGGAGATACAATTAAGCCAATGCCTAATTTAGAATATTTCCGAATGAAGATAACCTATTTTAAAAATATAGGTAATTTTGGTGCTGCCAAATTTTCACCGAAACTCATTTTTGGGCCAAACCAAAAAAGAATTGAAATTTTCAGTCGGTCTCTGATAATAAATACCCTGAATCATAAAATCCATTCAGGGCATCCTAGTTTTAGAAATAGAGCTTAATGTTTTTTCAAACTAATATCAACACAATAATATTTAGAATATCGTTTGGGCAATCGCAGTTACAAATAAGTTGGAAATTGCACATGAAGCGTAGCAAATGAGGCGCGTTCGTACTATAAGTTTTAAAATATTCAGATCTTGCTGATATAGTAGAGCGTACTTTGGATACAGTACAGTGGTCGAAATTTTTGTGTTCCTCTAAATATGCAGGGAGTAATTTTTATTATACTTCATTAACGTACATCTTATTCATAAAATATGAAGTAGTTTAATATAATTAAAACACGCCCCAAACAATGTTTCCCCGTATAACATTATTTAGTGGAACACATTTGTGTGGCCCTATAATTTAATAATAAATATTCTCTGCATCCCAGATTGTACAGAATGTAGATTTTAGTACATACATCATAGATTCATGTCAATTATATTACGTTCAAATGAGTGTAACACCATTAAAATGCATTTGAAACATTTTTTCCCATTGATCGTAATGTAACGGAATACTTTTGATTGTCCCTGTAATTGATCTATGCATCCGATTTTCATAACATTTGAAATGACTCGACAAAATTATGTAATAAATATACATTTTAAATTTCAAACGATTAAAATACATTTGAAACTTTTTTCCCCATTGACGTAATGTAACGGAATCCTTTTGATTGTTCCTGTAACTGATCTATCCATCCGATTTTCATAAAATTTGAAATGACTCGACAAAATTATGTAATAATTATATATTTTAAATTTCAAACGATTCGGTTGGATAGTTTTTGCGTTGTTTTATGCGGACGGACAGACAGACGGACAGACGGACGGACTGAGCGACAACAATAGGTGCTACGTATTTACATAATTACGAACGCACCTAAAAATGATTATACCTAACCTTCGGAAAATTAAGAATTCAAATAATTCTTAGAATTTTCAGAATCGTTTCCATATTAAACTTCTCACTTTAAAGCCTTTCAAAAAAAGTTATAGTCCTTTTAATGGGTAGCTGAATGAAGCGATATTCATATTAGATATGGAAAACTACATTATTCAGAATTTCAATAATTTTCAGTTCATTCCTGGTAGATCAAATAAATAGCAATTCTTCATTGCACAACTTAGATATTTTCTAGATTTATCAAGCTGAACAGAGTATTTGATTTTGAAATAAAATGCGGCTCTGGATTGGAATCCTTTTCCTTAATCTGTATTTATAATCTATAATTATAAAAATATGTATGAAAGCTTTAACTTGAAAGTAAATTGGAATATTAATTTTTTTCCTTTCTCTCTTACTTTTGATATTTTGAAAATGTAGTTATTTATACTTTTGGATTTTTTTTTTTTTTTTTTTTTTTTTTTTTGTAATGAAGTAAATTATCTTAGTTTAATTTACATTACACTTAGAAGAAATTATAAAATTAAATAAACATTTCGTAGAATAAAAATCATTTGTGCAAAAACAATTTTTTCCCATTGTAGTTTTATAAATTTATGTAATACCTTAAAAAAATAACTAAGAGAAGAAAATTTTTAGGTGCATTCGTAATTATATAAACTTACAGTCGTTGTCTGGTCCGTCGTCTGTCTGTCCTTCTGTCCACGTATAATAGCGCAAAAACTACTCAAAATCGAATTATTTGAAATGTCGTATCTGTAATTGTTGCAGAATTTTTTCGAGTTATTTAAAATTTTATAAAAATTTAATAAAAACTTAGAAAGATATTAATAAGAATTTTCTTCTTTCTATTAAATATTTTCATATGTAATTAATTGAATGATATCCCATGATAAGTAAATGATTCTAGGTTGCCATAGTGACAATGTCTAATTAACGATGGAGTCTTGTTACTTTTCATATTACTGAATTTGATATACACTGGTGTCCAAAAGTTAAGCATAATTGGTAATTAAATAAGTAATGAAAAAAATATAAATCGAAATGTGGTGAAACTCCAAGTGTGTAAACAAAATAGTACGCGTTATATATTTTCGCGAAGAGTTTTCCCCGAAATCGAACAGGGGACCGTCAACAAATTGAAAAAGAACGAAGATCTTTTGGATAACCCTGTCAAACCTAATGTAGCAAAAGCGTTCAAACTGCACATTATGATTAAGTGGCTTATTGTTATGTACTGTGTTTATTTTTATAAGGATAGCATGTATACTCGTAGAGAAATTAAGGTTTTAATAAAAACAGTCCTAAATTTTTCCAAGTTTTTTGCTTATAATTTGCAGAGTTCTTAATATAAAATAATGTTCTTTATTAAAAATATGGCAAACATCATTGTACACAATACCTTGTCATCAGAATTAAAAAATAATAAAAATTGTATGACAAATGAGCAGGTTTATTAAATAATTTTTTACTGCACATGCGTGAATGCTATTAAAATTCCATTTGCATATTATGTTAGTTAAATGTATAGAGCAACTTTTGTGAAAGTCTCAAAAACATAGCTTAAAAATTCTAAAAGTTATCGTTGATAGAATGAGATCAAAATCCTTTATTCCCTAAATGAAGCAAAAAGATGAGGGGCTGTATCCATATTCCATTGTTTAGTGCCTACACAATATTGCGCGTACAACTAATATTTGGATAAAACCGCTGATTTTTTTTTCTTCCTTTTAGGAATAACGGATTTTGAGTTGATTCTATAAACGATCATTTTCAGAATTTTCAAGCTATGTTTTTGAAACTTTTACAGAAGTTGCTCTATACATATAGCTAACACAATATGCAAATGAAATTTTGATATCGTTGACGCATGCGCAATGAAAAATTATTTACTAAACCTACTCATTTTTCATACAATTTTTATTATTTTTAAATTCTGATGACACAGTATTGTGTACAATGATGTTTGTCATATTTTCAGAAAAGAACATTATTTTATATTAAGAACTCTGAAAATTATAAGCAAAAAACTTGGAAAAATTTAGGACTGTTTTTATAAAAGCCTTAATTTCTCTACGAGTATACATGCTATCCTTATAAAAATAAACACAGTACATTACAATAAACTACTTAATCATAATATGCAGTTTGAACGCTTTTGCTACATTAGTTTTGACAGGGTTATCCAAAAGATCTTCGTCCTTTTTCAATTTGTTGACGGTCCCCTGTTCGATTTCGGGGAAAACTCTTCGCGAAAATATATGACGCGTACTATTTTGTTTACATAACTGGAGTTTCACCACATTTCGATTTATATTTCTTTCATTACTTATTTAATTACCAATTATGCTTAACTTTTGGACACCAGTGTAAATAATCATGATTTAATTTTTTTCATGATTTTTTTTGCAAAACAGCGCAACAACTATTCAACCAAGATCTGAATAGTTATTAACCAAGTTATAGTATAAATGCACATCATTTGTTATGCTTGATGTACAATTTCTGACTTGTTTTAGAAAAGGTATTTTATATTTGTTTTCGATCTATATGAAACAATAATGTTTAGAATATCATTTGGCAATCTCAATCATAAGAGAAGATGGTATCCAACCTTCGGAAAATGAAGAATTCAAATATTTCTTAGAATTTTCAGATCTCTTTCTGTATTGAAATCTGCTCTTTAAATTCTTCCAAGAAATAATAAAGTCCTTTAAATGGAGTATTTAAATGAAACGGTATTCATATTAGATATTGAAGACTCTATCATTCGGAATTTCAATAATTTTCAGTTCATTTATTGCAGACCAAATGAATAGTAATGTTTCATTCCACTGCTTAGATATTTTCTAGGTTTATTTTCTAAGACGAAGAGACTATTTCGATTTTGAAATAAAATGCGGCTCTGGGATGAAATCCTTTTCCTTAATCTGTATTCAAAATCTATAATTACAAGAATATGCATGAAATCCTTAATATAACAGTAAGATTAGGAATGTTGTTTTTTTTTTCTTTCTCTCTAATTTTTGTTGCTTTGAAAATGTAGTTTTTTTTTTTATACTTTTGGGAGTTTGCAATTTTTATTTTAGTTTGTGGTAAATTAAGGGAGACCCGTAAGAAAAAACCCAAAATTTTTATTATTGATTTTAAAGTAATGAATTTTGGTGTACTACTTAAGAATCTTTTTGTAAGGAATAATTAGCAAAAAAAAATCACTTTTTATTAAAAAGTATATTTTTTATGGGGATTTTTATGTTTTTTTTTTGTTGTTGTTGTTGTTGAAAAATACACTTTTTAAAATTACTACTCCTCATTCAATTTTCAATATTTTGGTATTACTAAAATTTCTTAAATAGTGTTATAGTATATAGAAAAGAACTAAGGAGAGACATTTTTAATTTTCTATTTTAATCGGCTAAAAAAAAAAAAAAAAAAAAAAAAAAAAAAAAAAAAATACGCACGGTAAATTTTCTTAAATTTGTTATACTTTTCATGTTTACCAATTTATGTAAAATTTTCAGAAATAGTTAAAAAATATATCTCTCCTTACTTTTGTTGCAAATTTTTTTAAGATTCTAAAAACATAAACACTTTGTTTCTAAAGCATTTTACCACTGAGCCTAGTACTTTAAACTTAGGCAAAATATGTAAAAAGTCATTTTCAGTAAAACACGTTTTATAAGGCCGCTAGTCCTTTAAACTCTATAGTGAGTACAATTTAAAAAAGCTCATTTGCTACCTGTTCCAAGTGTCCCCGAGTTCTGAAATTTTGCATGGATATTCGCAAATATGTATTTTATTGTTTTCTGAGATAAAAAATTTTTTGAACTTTTGATGATTTTTGGCCGAAAATGGGGTTCGGGTCTCCCTTAAGTGATCATAGTTCAATTTATTTTAGACTTAGAAGAAATTATAAAATTAAATTAAGAATAAATTTTGCCCTTGAAGAGAACAAGTTTTTTTTATAAGAGTCATTTTTTTCGTTGTGGTTTTAGAAATTTATGTAATACCTTTTAAATACAAAGGAAAAAACATGTAACTAAGAGGAATGTACAGGAGAACATTTTTAGGTGTCTTCGTAATTATATAAAACCGTAGAACCTGTATTTGATGTCTGGTCCGTCCCTCTGTCTGTGCTTCTGTCCACATCAGCGCAATCAGTTTATAACAGCGCAAAAACTACCAAAAGAGAATGGCTTAAAATTTCGTAACCGTAACTGTCGTAGAATTTTGTCGCGTCATTTCATTTTTTTTTTTTTTTTTTTTTTTTTTTTTGAAAATTGAATAAAAATTTACACAGATGTTAATGCAAGTTTCTTTCATTCTATTAAATCCTTTCATACGTAATTGATAAAACGATATCCCATGATAAATAAGTGATTCTATGCGGCCATAGTGATTGCGTCGAATTTAAGATGGAGATCTATTGCTTTCTGTATTACTGAATTTAATATACATAATATAATTTAATGTTTTACTACTGTTTTTTTTTTTTTTTTTTTTTTTTTTTGCATAACAGTTCAACCACTATTCCACCAAGATCTGAATTATTATGAACCAAGTTATAATATAAACCTCATTTGTTACGCTTGAAGTAAAATTTTAGAAATAGTTCTTAATATTTTTTTTCGATCTAAATCAACAATAATATTTGGAATATCATTTCGCAATCTTAATTATAAGAAAAGATTTCATCTAAGCTTTGGTAAATAAACAATTGAAATAAGTTTAAGAATTTTTAAATTAGTTTCTGTATTGAAATTCGCTCTTTAAACCCTTCCAAGAAGAAATAATAAAGTCCTTTTGATGGAGTATTTAAATGAAACGATATTTATATTAGATTTGGAAGACGGATTTATTCAGAATTTCAATAATTTTCAGTTCATTTATGGCAGACCAGTGAATGATAATACTTAATTCCACTTCTTTGATATTTTCTAGATTTACTTTCTTGGACGAAGAGATTATTTTGATTTTGAAATAAAATGTGGTACTGGAATGAAATACTTTTTCTTAATCTGTATTCACAATTTTCAATTACAAGAATATGTATGAAGCCTTGATTTGAAAGTAAATGGGAATATTTATGTTTTGCTTTCCTCTATCAATTTTGATATTTTGAAAATATAGTTTTTGATACTTCTGGTGTTTTACAGTATTTTTTTTATTTTATAATAAAGTAAGTGATAATAGTTTAATTTACTTTAGACTTAAAATAAATTATAAAATAAAATAAGCGATTTGTAAAATAAAGCTCATTTGAACAAAAAAACAAGACATTTTTTTTAATTGTAGTCTTGGAAATTTTAGTAATTCCTTTTAAATTAAAAAAAAAAACCTTTTAAATTAGAGAAAAATATTTTTAGGTGATTTCGTAATTATTATAAATACGTATCGCCTATAGTCGCCGTCTGATTCGTCGTGCGTCTGTCTTTCTGTCCGGATATAACAGTGCAAAAACTTCTTAAACGAAATAATTTGAAATGTCGTATCTGTAGCTGTTGCAAAATTTGTCGAATTTTTTTTTAATATTATGAAAATCTAATCAAAACTTTAAAAATAATAATAATAAAAGTTTTTTTCTACTAAATCCTTGCATATGTAATTAATACAATGATATCCCATGATAAGTAAATGATTCTAGGTTGCCATAGTGACAATGTCTAATTTAAGATTGAGTCTTGTTACTTTTCATATTACTGAATTTGATATAAATAATCATAATTTAATTTTTTCATGATTTTTTTGCATAACAGTGCAACAACTATTCAACCAAGATCTGAACAGTTATTAACCAAGTTATACTATAAACGCACATCATTTGTTATACTTGACAATTTCTGACTTGTTTTAGAAAAAGTATTTAATATTTTTTCAAACAGATATCAAAGCAATAATATTTATAATATCATTTGGCAATCGCAATTACAAGAAATGGTTATATCTAATCTTCGGAAAATGAAGAATTCAAATAATTCATAGAATTTCCAGATTCGTTTTCATATTAAACTTCGCGCTTTAAATCCTTCCAAGACTAAATAAAGTCCTTTTAATGGGTATCTGAATGAAACGATATTCATATTAGATATGGAAAACTCCATTATTCAGAATTTCAATAATTTTCAGTTCATTCGTGGTAGATCAAATAAATAGCAATTCTTTATTGCGCAACTTAGATATTTTCTAGATTTATCAAGCTGAACAGAGTATTTTGATTTTGAAATAAAATGCGGCTCTGGATTGAAATCATATTCCTTAATCTGTATTCAAAATCTATTATTATAAGAATATGTATGAAAGCCTTAATTTGAAAGTAAATTGGAAATATTGATTTTTTTCCCTTTCTCTCTAACTTTTGATATTTTGAAAATGTAGTTATTTATACTTTTAGAATTTTACTTTTTTTATATGTAATGAAGTAAGTTATTTAAGTTTAATTTACATTAGACTTAGAAGAAATTATAAAATTAAATAAGCATTTTGTAGAATAAAATTCATTTGTGCAAAAACATTTTTTTTTTCATTGTAGTTTTAGAAATTTATGTAATACCTTTTTAATTAAAAAAAAATGTTTAGCTAAGAGCAGAAAATTTTTAGGTACATTCGTAATTATATAAAATTACAGTCGTCGTCTGTCTGTCCTTCTGTCCACGTATAACAGCGCAAAAACTATCCAAAATCGATTTATTTGAAATTTCGTATCTGTAATTGTTGCAGAATTTTGTCTAGTTATTTTAGATTTTATGAAAATTGATTAAAAACTTATAAAGATATTAATAAAACGTTTCTTCATTTTATTAAATCCTTTCATACATAATTAATTCAACGATATCCCATAATAAGTAAATGATTCTAAGTCGCTAGAGTGATTGCGTCGTATTTCACATGGAGTTCTGTCGCTCATACTACCTTTGACAATAAAGTTCGGTGAATAGTCCTGTAAAATTAATGTAGATGAAATATTAACAAAAATTACCATACCATCCTTCAAATTTGGTCTTCTCCCATAATAAGTAAATGATTCTAAGTCGCTAGAGTGATTGCGTCGTATTTCACATGGAGTTCTGTCGCTCATACTACCTTTGACAATAAAGTTCGGTGAATAGTCCTTTAAAATTAATGTAGATGAAATATTAACAAAAATTACCATACCATCCTTCAAATTTGGTCTTCTCCCATAATAAGTAAATGATTCTAAGTCGCTAGAGTGATTGCGTCGTATTTCACATGGAGTTCTGTCGCTCATACTACCTTTGACAATAAAGTTCGGTGAATAGTCCTGTAAAATTAATGTAGATGAAATATTAACAAAAATTACCATACCATCCTTCAAATTTGGTCTTCTCCCATAATAAGTAAATGATTCTAAGTCGCTAGAGTGATTGCGTCGTATTTCACATGGAGTTCTGTCGCTCATACTACCTTTGACAATAAAGTTCGGTGAATAGTCCTGTAAAATTAATGTAGATGAAATATTAACAAAAATTACCATACCATCCTTCAAATTTGGTCTTCTCCCATAATAAGTAAATGATTCTAAGTCGCTAGAGTGATTGCGTCGTATTTCACATGGAGTTCTGTCGCTCATACTACCTTTGACAATAAAGTTCGGTGAATGGTCCTGTAAAATTAATGTAGATGAAATATTAACAAAAATTACCATACCATCCTTCAAATTTGGTCTTCTCCCATAATAAGTAAATGATTCTAAGTCGCTAGAGTGATTGCGTCGTATTTCACAAGGTGTTCTGTCGCTCATACTACCTTTGACAATAAAGTTCGGTGAATAGTCCTTTAAAATTAATGTAGATGAAATATTAACAAAAATTACCATACCATCCTTCAAATTTGGTCTTCTCCCATAATAAGTAAATGATTCTAAGTCGCTAGAGTGATTGCGTCGTATTTCACATGGAGTTCTGTCGCTCATACTACCTTTGACAATAAAGTTCGGTGAATAGTCCTGTAAAATTAATGTAGATGAAATATTAACAAAAATTACCATACCATCCTTCAAATTTGGTCTTCTCCCATAATAAGTAAATGATTCTAAGTCGCTAGAGTGATTGCGTCGTATTTCACAAGGTGTTCTGTCGCTCATACTACCTTTGACAATAAAGTTCGGTGAATAGTCCTGTAAAATTAATGTAGATGAAATATTAACAAAAATTACCATACCATCCTTCAAATTTGGTCTTCTCCCATAATAAGTAAATGATTCTAAGTCGCTAGAGTGATTGCGTCGTATTTCACATGGAGTTCTGTCGCTCATACTACCTTTGACAATAAAGTTCGGTGAATGGTCCTGTAAAATTAATGTAGATGAAATATTAACAAAAATTACCATACCATCCTTCAAATTTGGTCTTCTCCCATAATAAGTAAATGATTCTAAGTCGCTAGAGTGATTGCGTCGTATTTCACAAGGAGTTCTGTCGCTCATACTACCTTTGACAATAAAGTTCGGTGAATAGTCCTTTAAAATTAATGTAGATGAAATATTAACAAAAATTACCATACCATCCTTCAAATTTGGTCTTCTCCCATAATAAGTAAATGATTCTAAGTCGCTAGAGTGATTGCGTCGTATTTCACATGGAGTTCTGTCGCTCATACTACCTTTGACAATAAAGTTCGGTGAATAGTCCTTTAAAATTAATGTAGATGAAATATTAACAAAAATTACCATACCATCCTTCAAATTTGGTCTTCTCCCATAATAAGTAAATGATTCTAAGTCGCTAGAGTGATTGCGTCGTATTTCACATGGAGTTCTGTCGCTCATACTACCTTTGACAATAAAGTTCGGTGAATAGTCCTTTAAAATTAATGTAGATGAAATATTAACAAAAATTACCATACCATCCTTCAAATTTGGTCTTCTCCCATAATAAGTAAATGATTCTAAGTCGCTAGAGTGATTGCGTCGTATTTCACATGGAGTTCTGTCGCTCATACTACCTTTGACAATAAAGTTCGGTGAATAGTCCTGTAAAATTAATGTAGATGAAATATTAACAAAAATTACCATACCATCCTTCAAATTTGGTCTTCTCCCATAATAAGTAAATGATTCTAAGTCGCTAGAGTGATTGCGTCGTATTTCACATGGAGTTCTGTCGCTCATACTACCTTTGACAATAAAGTTCGGTGAATAGTCCTTTAAAATTAATGTAGATGAAATATTAACAAAAATTACCATACCATCCTTCAAATTTGGTCTTCTCCCATAATAAGTAAATGATTCTAAGTCGCTAGAGTGATTGCGTCGTATTTCACATGGAGTTCTGTCGCTCATACTACCTTTGACAATAAAGTTCGGTGAATAGTCCTTTAAAATTAATGTAGATGAAATATTAACAAAAATTACCATACCATCCTTCAAATTTGGTCTTCTCCCATAATAAGTAAATGATTCTAAGTCGCTAGAGTGATTGCGTCGTATTTCACATGGAGTTCTGTCGCTCATACTACCTTTGACAATAAAGTTCGGTGAATAGTCCTGTAAAATTAATGTAGATGAAATATTAACAAAAATTAATAAACCATCCTTCAAATTTGGTCTTCTCCCATAATAAGTAAATGATTCTAAGTCGCTAGAGTGATTGCGTCGTATTTCACATGGAGTTCTGTCGCTCATACTACCTTTGACAATAAAGTTCGGTGAATAGTCCTGTAAAATTAATGTAGATGAAATATTAACAAAAATTACCATACCATCCTTCAAATTTGGTCTTCTCCCATAATAAGTAAATGATTCTAAGTCGCTAGAGTGATTGCGTCGTATTTCACATGGAGTTCTGTCGCTCATACTACCTTTGACAATAAAGTTCGGTGAATAGTCCTGTAAAATTAATGTAGATGAAATATTAACAAAAATTACCATACCATCCTTCAAATTTGGTCTTCTCCCATAATAAGTAAATGATTCTAAGTTGCTAGAGTGATTGCGTCGTATTTCACATGGAGTTCTGTCGCTCATACTACCTTTGACAATAAAGTTCGGTGAATAGTCCTTTAAAATTAATGTAGATGAAATATTAACAAAAATTACCATACCATCCTTCAAATTTGGTCTTCTCCCATAATAAGTAAATGATTCTAAGTCGCTAGAGTGATTGCGTCGTATTTCACATGGAGTTCTGTCGCTCATACTACCTTTGACAATAAAGTTCGGTGAATAGTCCTTTAAAATTAATGTAGATGAAATATTAACAAAAATTACCATACCATCCTTCAAATTTGGTCTTCTCCCATAATAAGTAAATGATTCTAAGTCGCTAGAGTGATTGCGTCGTATTTCACATGGAGTTCTGTCGCTCATACTACCTTTGACAATAAAGTTCGGTGAATAGTCCTGTAAAATTAATGTAGATGAAATATTAACAAAAATTACCATACCATCCTTCAAATTTGGTCTTCTCCCATAATACGTAAATGATTCTAAGTCGCTAGAGTGATTGCGTCGTATTTCACATGGAGTTCTGTCGCTCATACTACCTTTGACAATAAAGTTCGGTGAATAGTCCTGTAAAATTAATGTAGATGAAATATTAACAAAAATTACCATACCATCCTTCAAATTTGGTCTTCTCCCATTATAAGTAAATGATTCTAAGTCGCTAGAGTGATTGCGTCGTATTTCACATGGAGTTCTGTCGCTCATACTACCTTTGACAATAAAGTTCGGTGAATGGTCCTGTAAAATTAATGTAGATGAAATATTAACAAAAATTACCATACCATCCTTCAAATTTGGTCTTCTCCCATAATAAGTAAATGATTCTAAGTCGCTAGAGTGATTGCGTCGTATTTCACATGGAGTTCTGTCGCTCATACTACCTTTGACAATAAAGTTCGGTGAATGGTCCTGTAAAATTAATGTAGATGAAATATTAACAAAAATTACCATACCATCCTTCAAATTTGGTCTTCTCCCATAATACGTAAATGATTCTAAGTCGCTAGAGTGATTGCGTCGTATTTCACAAGGAGTTCTGTCGCTCATACTACCTTTGACAATAAAGTTCGGTGAATAGTCCTGTAAAATTAATGTAGATGAAATATTAACAAAAATTACCATACCATCCTTCAAATTTGGTCTTCTCCCATAATAAGTAAATGATTCTAAGTCGCTAGAGTGATTGCGTCGTATTTCACATGGAGTTCTGTCGCTCATACTACCTTTGACAATAAAGTTCGGTGAATAGTCCTTTAAAATTAATGTAGATGAAATATTAACAAAAATTACCATACCATCCTTCAAATTTGGTCTTCTCCCATAATAAGTAAATGATTCTAAGTCGCTAGAGTGATTGCGTCGTATTTCACATGGAGTTCTGTCGCTCATACTACCTTTGACAATAAAGTTCGGTGAATAGTCCTTTAAAATTAATGTAGATGAAATATTAACAAAAATTACCATACCATCCTTCAAATTTGGTCTTCTCCCATAATAAGTAAATGATTCTAAGTCGCTAGAGTGATTGCGTCGTATTTCACATGGAGTTCTGTCGCTCATACTACCTTTGACAATAAAGTTCGGTGAATAGTCCTGTAAAATTAATGTAGATGAAATATTAACAAAAATTACCATACCATCCTTCAAATTTGGTCTTCTCCCATAATAAGTAAATGATTCTAAGTCGCTAGAGTGATTGCGTCGTATTTCACATGGAGTTCTGTCGCTCATACTACCTTTGACAATAAAGTTCGGTGAATAGTCCTGTAAAATTAATGTAGATGAAATATTAACAAAAATTACCATACCATCCTTCAAATTTGGTCTTCTCCCATAATAAGTAAATGATTCTAAGTCGCTAGAGTGATTGCGTCGTATTTCACATGGAGTTCTGTCGCTCATACTACCTTTGACAATAAAGTTCGGTGAATGGTCCTGTAAAATTAATGTAGATGAAATATTAACAAAAATTACCATACCATCCTTCAAATTTGGTCTTCTCCCATAATAAGTAAATGATTCTAAGTCGCTAGAGTGATTGCGTCGTATTTCACAAGGAGTTCTGTCGCTCATACTACCTTTGACAATAAAGTTCGGTGAATAGTCCTTTAAAATTAATGTAGATGAAATATTAACAAAAATTACCATACCATCCTTCAAATTTGGTCTTCTCCCATAATAAGTAAATGATTCTAAGTCGCTAGAGTGATTGCGTCGTATTTCACATGGAGTTCTGTCGCTCATACTACCTTTGACAATAAAGTTCGGTGAATAGTCCTTTAAAATTAATGTAGATGAAATATTAACAAAAATTACCATACCATCCTTCAAATTTGGTCTTCTCCCATAATAAGTAAATGATTCTAAGTCGCTAGAGTGATTGCGTCGTATTTCACATGGAGTTCTGTCGCTCATACTACCTTTGACAATAAAGTTCGGTGAATAGTCCTTTAAAATTAATGTAGATGAAATATTAACAAAAATTACCATACCATCCTTCAAATTTGGTCTTCTCCCATAATAAGTAAATGATTCTAAGTCGCTAGAGTGATTGCGTCGTATTTCACATGGAGTTCTGTCGCTCATACTACCTTTGACAATAAAGTTCGGTGAATAGTCCTGTAAAATTAATGTAGATGAAATATTAACAAAAATTACCATACCATCCTTCAAATTTGGTCTTC
Organism: Maratus speculifer; assembly: GCA_964019185.1. Lineage (NCBI taxonomy): Eukaryota > Metazoa > Arthropoda > Arachnida > Araneae > Salticidae > Maratus > Maratus speculifer. The sequence goes on along the minus strand of OZ025296.1, from coordinate 330,777,594 downwards.
TCCCATAATAAGTAAATGATTCTAAGTCGCTAGAGTGATTGCGTCGTATTTCACATGGAGTTCTGTCGCTCATACTACCTTTGACAATAAAGTTCGGTGAATAGTCCTTTAAAATTAATGTAGATGAAATATTAACAAAAATTACCATACCATCCTTCAAATTTTGTCTTCTCCCATAATAAGTAAATGATTCTAAGTCGCTAGAGTGATTGCGTCGTATTTCACATGGAGTTCTGTCGCTCATACTACCTTTGACAATAAAGTTCGGTGAATAGTCCTTTAAAATTAATGTAGATGAAATATTAACAAAAATTACCATACCATCCTTCAAATTTGGTCTTCTCCCATAATAAGTAAATGATTCTAAGTCGCTAGAGTGATTGCGTCGTATTTCACATGGAGTTCTGTCGCTCATACTACCTTTGACAATAAAGTTCGGTGAATAGTCCTTTAAAATTAATGTAGATGAAATATTAACAAAAATTACCAAACCATCCTTCAAATTTGGTCTTCTCCCATAATAAGTAAATGATTCTAAGTCGCTAGAGTGATTGCGTCGTATTTCACATGGAGTTCTGTCGCTCATACTACCTTTGACAATAAAGTTCGGTGAATAGTCCTGTAAAATTAATGTAGATGAAATATTAACAAAAATTACCATACCATCCTTCAAATTTGGTCTTCTCCCATAATAAGTAAATGATTCTAAGTCGCTAGAGTGATTGCGTCGTATTTCACATGGAGTTCTGTCGCTCATACTACCTTTGACAATAAAGTTCGGTGAATAGTCCTGTAAAATTAATGTAGATGAAATATTAACAAAAATTACCATACCATCCTTCAAATTTGGTCTTCTCCCATAATAAGTAAATGATTCTAAGTTGCTAGAGTGATTGCGTCGTATTTCACATGGAGTTCTGTCGCTCATACTACCTTTGACAATAAAGTTCGGTGAATAGTCCTTTAAAATTAATGTAGATGAAATATTAACAAAAATTACCATACCATCCTTCAAATTTGGTCTTCTCCCATAATAAGTAAATGATTCTAAGTCGCTAGAGTGATTGCGTCGTATTTCACATGGAGTTCTGTCGCTCATACTACCTTTGACAATAAAGTTCGGTGAATAGTCCTTTAAAATTAATGTAGATGAAATATTAACAAAAATTACCATACCATCCTTCAAATTTGGTCTTCTCCCATAATAAGTAAATGATTCTAAGTCGCTAGAGTGATTGCGTCGTATTTCACATGGAGTTCTGTCGCTCATACTACCTTTGACAATAAAGTTCGGTGAATAGTCCTGTAAAATTAATGTAGATGAAATATTAACAAAAATTACCATACCATCCTTCAAATTTGGTCTTCTCCCATTATAAGTAAATGATTCTAAGTCGCTAGAGTGATTGCGTCGTATTTCACATGGAGTTCTGTCGCTCATACTACCTTTGACAATAAAGTTCGGTGAATGGTCCTGTAAAATTAATGTAGATGAAATATTAACAAAAATTACCATACCATCCTTCAAATTTGGTCTTCTCCCATAATAAGTAAATGATTCTAAGTCGCTAGAGTGATTGCGTCGTATTTCACAAGGAGTTCTGTCGCTCATACTACCTTTGACAATAAAGTTCGGTGAATAGTCCTTTAAAATTAATGTAGATGAAATATTAACAAAAATTACCATACCATCCTTCAAATTTGGTCTTCTCCCATAATAAGTAAATGATTCTAAGTCGCTAGAGTGATTGCGTCGTATTTCACATGGAGTTCTGTCGCTCATACTACCTTTGACAATAAAGTTCGGTGAATAGTCCTTTAAAATTAATGTAGATGAAATATTAACAAAAATTACCATACCATCCTTCAAATTTGGTCTTCTCCCATAATAAGTAAATGATTCTAAGTCGCTAGAGTGATTGCGTCGTATTTCACATGGAGTTCTGTCGCTCATACTACCTTTGACAATAAAGTTCGGTGAATAGTCCTGTAAAATTAATGTAGATGAAATATTAACAAAAATTACCATACCATCCTTCAAATTTGGTCTTCTCCCATAATAAGTAAATGATTCTAAGTCGCTAGAGTGATTGCGTCGTATTTCACATGGAGTTCTGTCGCTCATACTACCTTTGACAATAAAGTTCGGTGAATAGTCCTTTAAAATTAATGTAGATGAAATATTAACAAAAATTACCATACCATCCTTCAAATTTTGTCTTCTCCCATAATAAGTAAATGATTCTAAGTCGCTAGAGTGATTGCGTCGTATTTCACATGGAGTTCTGTCGCTCATACTACCTTTGACAATAAAGTTCGGTGAATAGTCCTGTAAAATTAATGTAGATGAAATATTAACAAAAATTACCATACCATCCTTCAAATTTGGTCTTCTCCCATAATAAGTAAATGATTCTAAGTCGCTAGAGTGATTGCGTCGTATTTCACATGGAGTTCTGTCGCTCATACTACCTTTGACAATAAAGTTCGGTGAATAGTCCTGTAAAATTAATGTAGATGAAATATTAACAAAAATTACCATACCATCCTTCAAATTTGGTCTTCTCCCATAAGTAAATGATTCTAAGTCGCTAGAGTGATTGCGTCGTATTTCACATGGAGTTCTGTCGCTCATACTACCTTTGACAATAAAGTTCGGTGAATAGTCCTTTAAAATTAATGTAGATGAAATATTAACAAAAATTACCATACCATCCTTCAAATTTGGTCTTCTCCCATAATAAGTAAATGATTCTAAGTCGCTAGAGTGATTGCGTCGTATTTCACATGGAGTTCTGTCGCTCATACTACCTTTGACAATAAAGTTCGGTGAATAGTCCTTTAAAATTAATGTAGATGAAATATTAACAAAAATTACCATACCATCCTTCAAATTTGGTCTTCTCCCATAATAAGTAAATGATTCTAAGTCGCTAGAGTGATTGCGTCGTATTTCACATGGAGTTCTGTCGCTCATACTACCTTTGACAATAAAGTTCGGTGAATAGTCCTTTAAAATTAATGTAGATGAAATATTAACAAAAATTACCATACCATCCTTCAAATTTGGTCTTCTCCCATAATAAGTAAATGATTCTAAGTCGCTAGAGTGATTGCGTCGTATTTCACATGGAGTTCTGTCGCTCATACTACCTTTGACAATAAAGTTCGGTGAATAGTCCTGTAAAATTAATGTAGATGAAATATTAACAAAAATTACCATACCATCCTTCAAATTTGGTCTTCTCCCATAATAAGTAAATGATTCTAAGTCGCTAGAGTGATTGCGTCGTATTTCACATGGAGTTCTGTCGCTCATACTACCTTTGACAATAAAGTTCGGTGAATAGTCCTGTAAAATTAATGTAGATGAAATATTAACAAAAATTACCATACCATCCTTCAAATTTGGTCTTCTCCCATAATAAGTAAATGATTCTAAGTCGCTAGAGTGATTGCGTCGTATTTCACATGGAGTTCTGTCGCTCATACTACCTTTGACAATAAAGTTCGGTGAATGGTCCTGTAAAATTAATGTAGATGAAATATTAACAAAAATTACCATACCATCCTTCAAATTTGGTCTTCTCCCATAATAAGTAAATGATTCTAAGTCGCTAGAGTGATTGCGTCGTATTTCACAAGGAGTTCTGTCGCTCATACTACCTTTGACAATAAAGTTCGGTGAATAGTCCTTTAAAATTAATGTAGATGAAATATTAACAAAAATTACCATACCATCCTTCAAATTTGGTCTTCTCCCATAATAAGTAAATGATTCTAAGTCGCTAGAGTGATTGCGTCGTATTTCACATGGAGTTCTGTCGCTCATACTACCTTTGACAATAAAGTTCGGTGAATAGTCCTTTAAAATTAATGTAGATGAAATATTAACAAAAATTACCATACCATCCTTCTAATTTGTCTTCTCCCATAATAAGTAAATGATTCTAAGTCGCTAGAGTGATTGCGTCGTATTTCACATGGAGTTCTGTCGCTCATACTACCTTTGACAATAAAGTTCGGTGAAAAGTCCTTTAAAATTAATGTAGATGAAATATTAACAAAAATTACCATACCATCCTTCAAATTTGGTCTTCTCCCATAATAAGTAAATGATTCTAAGTCGCTAGAGTGATTGCGTCGTATTTCACATGGAGTTCTGTCGCTCATACTACCTTTGACAATAAAGTTCGGTGAATAGTCCTGTAAAATTAATGTAGATGAAATATTAACAAAAATTACCATACCATCCTTCAAATTTGGTCTTCTCCCATAATAAGTAAATGATTCTAAGTCGCTAGAGTGATTGCGTCGTATTTCACATGGAGTTCTGTCGCTCATACTACCTTTGACAATAAAGTTCGGTGAATAGTCCTTTAAAATTAATGTAGATGAAATATTAACAAAAATTACCATACCATCCTTCAAATTTGGTCTTCTCCCATAATAAGTAAATGATTCTAAGTCGCTAGAGTGATTGCGTCGTATTTCACATGGAGTTCTGTCGCTCATACTACCTTTGACAATAAAGTTCGGTGAATAGTCCTTTAAAATTAATGTAGATGAAATATTAACAAAAATTACCATACCATCCTTCAAATTTGGTCTTCTCCCATAATAAGTAAATGATTCTAAGTCGCTAGAGTGATTGCGTCGTATTTCACATAGAGTTCTGTCGCTCATACTACCTTTGACAATAAAGTTCGGTGAATAGTCCTGTAAAATTAATGTAGATGAAATATTAACAAAAATTACCATACCATCCTTCAAATTTGGTCTTCTCCCATAATAAGTAAATGATTCTAAGTCGCTAGAGTGATTGCGTCGTATTTCACATGGAGTTCTGTCGCTCATACTACCTTTGACAATAAAGTTCGGTGAATAGTCCTGTAAAATTAATGTAGATGAAATATTAACAAAAATTACCATACCATCCTTCAAATTTGGTCTTCTCCCATAATAAGTAAATGATTCTAAGTCGCTAGAGTGATTGCGTCGTATTTCACATGGAGTTCTGTCGCTCATACTACCTTTGACAATAAAGTTCGGTGAATGGTCCTGTAAAATTAATGTAGATGAAATATTAACAAAAATTACCATACCATCCTTCAAATTTGGTCTTCTCCCATAATACGTAAATGATTCTATGTCGCTAGAGTGATTGCGTCGTATTTCACAAGGAGTTCTGTCGCTCATACTACCTTTGACAATAAAGTTCGGTGAATAGTCCTTTAAAATTAATGTAGATAAAATATTAACAAAAATTACCATACCATCCTTCAAATTTGGTCTTCTCCCATAATAAGTAAATGATTCTAAGTCGCTAGAGTGATTGCGTCGTATTTCACATGGAGTTCTGTCGCTCATACTACCTTTGACAATAAAGTTCGGTGAATAGTCCTTTAAAATTAATGTAGATGAAATATTAACAAAAATTACCATACCATCCTTCAAATTTGGTCTTCTCCCATAATAAGTAAATGATTCTAAGTCGCTAGAGTGATTGCGTCGTATTTCACATGGAGTTCTGTCGCTCATACTACCTTTGACAATAAAGTTCGGTGAATAGTCCTGTAAAATTAATGTAGATGAAATATTAACAAAAATTACCATACCATCCTTCAAATTTGGTCTTCTCCCATAATAAGTAAATGATTCTAAGTCGCTAGAGTGATTGCGTCGTATTTCACATGGAGTTCTGTCGCTCATACTACCTTTGACAATAAAGTTCGGTGAATAGTCCTGTAAAATTAATGTAGATGAAATATTAACAAAAATTACCATACCATCCTTCAAATTTGGTCTTCTCCCATAATAAGTAAATGATTCTAAGTCGCTAGAGTGATTGCGTCGTATTTCACATGGAGTTCTGTCGCTCATACTACCTTTGACAATAAAGTTCGGTGAATAGTCCTGTAAAATTAATGTAGATGAAATATTAACAAAAATTACCATACCATCCTTCAAATTTGTCTTCTCCCATAATAAGTAAATGATTCTAAGTCGCTAGAGTGATTGCGTCGTATTTCACATGGAGTTCTGTCGCTCATACTACCTTTGACAATAAAGTTCGGTGAATGGTCCTGTAAAATTAATGTAGATGAAATATTAACAAAAATTACCATACCATCCTTCAAATTTGGTCTTCTCCCATAATAAGTAAATGATTCTAAGTCGCTAGAGTGATTGCGTCGTATTTCACAAGGTGTTCTGTCGCTCATACTACCTTTGACAATAAAGTTCGGTGAATAGTCCTGTAAAATTAATGTAGATGAAATATTAACAAAAATTACCATACCATCCTTCAAATTTGGTCTTCTCCCATAATAAGTAAATGATTCTAAGTCGCTAGAGTGATTGCGTCGTATTTCACATGGAGTTCTGTCGCTCATACTACCTTTGACAATAAAGTTCGGTGAATGGTCCTGTAAAATTAATGTAGATGAAATATTAACAAAAATTACCATACCATCCTTCAAATTTGGTCTTCTCCCATAATAAGTAAATGATTCTAAGTCGCTAGAGTGATTGCGTCGTATTTCACAAGGAGTTCTGTCGCTCATACTACCTTTGACAATAAAGTTCGGTGAATAGTCCTGTAAAATTAATGTAGATGAAATATTAACAAAAATTACCATACCATCCTTCAAATTTGGTCTTCTCCCATAATAAGTAAATGATTCTAAGTCGCTAGAGTGATTGCGTCGTATTTCACATGGAGTTCTGTCGCTCATACTACCTTTGACAATAAAGTTCGGTGAATAGTCCTGTAAAATTAATGTAGATGAAATATTAACAAAAATTACCATACCATCCTTCAAATTTGGTCTTCTCCCATAATAAGTAAATGATTCTAAGTTGCTAGAGTGATTGCGTCGTATTTCACATGGAGTTCTGTCGCTCATACTACCTTTGACAATAAAGTTCGGTGAATAGTCCTTTAAAATTAATGTAGATGAAATATTAACAAAAATTACCATACCATCCTTCAAATTTGGTCTTCTCCCATAATAAGTAAATGATTCTAAGTCGCTAGAGTGATTGCGTCGTATTTCACATGGAGTTCTGTCGCTCATACTACCTTTGACAATAAAGTTCGGTGAATAGTCCTTTAAAATTAATGTAGATGAAATATTAACAAAAATTACCATACCATCCTTCAAATTTGGTCTTCTCCCATAATAAGTAAATGATTCTAAGTCGCTAGAGTGATTGCGTCGTATTTCACATGGAGTTCTGTCGCTCATACTACCTTTGACAATAAAGTTCGGTGAATAGTCCTGTAAAATTAATGTAGATGAAATATTAACAAAAATTACCATACCATCCTTCAAATTTGGTCTTCTCCCATAATACGTAAATGATTCTAAGTCGCTAGAGTGATTGCGTCGTATTTCACATGGAGTTCTGTCGCTCATACTACCTTTGACAATAAAGTTCGGTGAATAGTCCTGTAAAATTAATGTAGATGAAATATTAACAAAAATTACCATACCATCCTTCAAATTTGGTCTTCTCCCATTATAAGTAAATGATTCTAAGTCGCTAGAGTGATTGCGTCGTATTTCACATGGAGTTCTGTCGCTCATACTACCTTTGACAATAAAGTTCGGTGAATGGTCCTGTAAAATTAATGTAGATGAAATATTAACAAAAATTACCATACCATCCTTCAAATTTGGTCTTCTCCCATAATAAGTAAATGATTCTAAGTCGCTAGAGTGATTGCGTCGTATTTCACATGGAGTTCTGTCGCTCATACTACCTTTGACAATAAAGTTCGGTGAATGGTCCTGTAAAATTAATGTAGATGAAATATTAACAAAAATTACCATACCATCCTTCAAATTTGGTCTTCTCCCATAATACGTAAATGATTCTAAGTCGCTAGAGTGATTGCGTCGTATTTCACAAGGAGTTCTGTCGCTCATACTACCTTTGACAATAAAGTTCGGTGAATAGTCCTTTAAAATTAATGTAGATAAAATATTAACAAAAATTACCATACCATCCTTCAAATTTGGTCTTCTCCCATAATAAGTAAATGATTCTAAGTCGCTAGAGTGATTGCGTCGTATTTCACATGGAGTTCTGTCGCTCATACTACCTTTGACAATAAAGTTCGGTGAATAGTCCTTTAAAATTAATGTAGATGAAATATTAACAAAAATTACCATACCATCCTTCAAATTTGGTCTTCTCCCATAATAAGTAAATGATTCTAAGTCGCTAGAGTGATTGCGTCGTATTTCACATGGAGTTCTGTCGCTCATACTACCTTTGACAATAAAGTTCGGTGAATAGTCCTGTAAAATTAATGTAGATGAAATATTAACAAAAATTACCATACCATCCTTCAAATTTGGTCTTCTCCCATAATAAGTAAATGATTCTAAGTCGCTAGAGTGATTGCGTCGTATTTCACATGGAGTTCTGTCGCTCATACTACCTTTGACAATAAAGTTCGGTGAATAGTCCTTTAAAATTAATGTAGATGAAATATTAACAAAAATTACCATACCATCCTTCAAATTTGGTCTTCTCCCATAATAAGTAAATGATTCTAAGTCGCTAGAGTGATTGCGTCGTATTTCACATGGAGTTCTGTCGCTCATACTACCTTTGACAATAAAGTTCGGTGAATAGTCCTTTAAAATTAATGTAGATGAAATATTAACAAAAATTACCATACCATCCTTCAAATTTGGTCTTCTCCCATAATAAGTAAATGATTCTAAGTCGCTAGAGTGATTGCGTCGTATTTCACATGGAGTTCTGTCGCTCATACTACCTTTGACAATAAAGTTCGGTGAATAGTCCTTTAAAATTAATGTAGATGAAATATTAACAAAAATTACCATACCATCCTTCTAATTTGGTCTTCTCCCATAATAAGTAAATGATTCTAAGTCGCTAGAGTGATTGCGTCGTATTTCACATGGAGTTCTGTCGCTCATACTACCTTTGACAATAAAGTTCGGTGAATAGTCCTTTAAAATTAATGTAGATGAAATATTAACAAAAATTACCATACCATCCTTCTAATTTGGTCTTCTCCCATAATAAGTAAATGATTCTAAGTCGCTAGAGTGATTGCGTCGTATTTCACATGGAGTTCTGTCGCTCATACTACCTTTGACAATAAAGTTCGGTGAATAGTCCTTTAAAATTAATGTAGATGAAATATTAACAAAAATTACCATACCATCCTTCAAATTTGGTCTTCTCCCATAATAAGTAAATGATTCTAAGTCGCTAGAGTGATTGCGTCGTATTTCACATGGAGTTCTGTCGCTCATACTACCTTTGACAATAAAGTTCGGTGAATAGTCCTTTAAAATTAATGTAGATGAAATATTAACAAAAATTACCATACCATCCTTCAAATTTGGTCTTCTCCCATAATAAGTAAATGATTCTAAGTCGCTAGAGTGATTGCGTCGTATTTCACATGGAGTTCTGTCGCTCATACTACCTTTGACAATAAAGTTCGGTGAATAGTCCTTTAAAATTAATGTAGATGAAATATTAACAAAAATTACCATACCATCCTTCAAATTTGGTCTTCTCCCATAATAAGTAAATGATTCTAAGTCGCTAGAGTGATTGCGTCGTATTTCACATGGAGTTCTGTCGCTCATACTACCTTTGACAATAAAGTTCGGTGAATAGTCCTGTAAAATTAATGTAGATGAAATATTAACAAAAATTACCATACCATCCTTCAAATTTGGTCTTCTCCCATAATAAGTAAATGATTCTAAGTCGCTAGAGTGATTGCGTCGTATTTCACATGGAGTTCTGTCGCTCATACTACCTTTGACAATAAAGTTCGGTGAATAGTCCTTTAAAATTAATGTAGATGAAATATTAACAAAAATTACCATACCATCCTTCAAATTTGGTCTTCTCCCATAATAAGTAAATGATTCTAAGTCGCTAGAGTGATTGCGTCGTATTTCACATGGAGTTCTGTCGCTCATACTACCTTTGACAATAAAGTTCGGTGAATAGTCCTTTAAAATTAATGTAGATGAAATATTAACAAAAATTACCATACCATCCTTCAAATTTGGTCTTCTCCCATAATAAGTAAATGATTCTAAGTCGCTAGAGTGATTGCGTCGTATTTCACATGGAGTTCTGTCGCTCATACTACCTTTGACAATAAAGTTCGGTGAATAGTCCTGTAAAATTAATGTAGATGAAATATTAACAAAAATTACCATACCATCCTTCAAATTTGGTCTTCTCCCATAATAAGTAAATGATTCTAAGTCGCTAGAGTGATTGCGTCGTATTTCACATGGAGTTCTGTCGCTCATACTACCTTTGACAATAAAGTTCGGTGAATAGTCCTGTAAAATTAATGTAGATGAAATATTAACAAAAATTACCATACCATCCTTCAAATTTGGTCTTCTCCCATAATAAGTAAATGATTCTAAGTCGCTAGAGTGATTGCGTCGTATTTCACATGGAGTTCTGTCGCTCATACTACCTTTGACAATAAAGTTCGGTGAATGGTCCTGTAAAATTAATGTAGATGAAATATTAACAAAAATTACCATACCATCCTTCAAATTTGGTCTTCTCCCATAATACGTAAATGATTCTAAGTCGCTAGAGTGATTGCGTCGTATTTCACAAGGAGTTCTGTCGCTCATACTACCTTTGACAATAAAGTTCGGTGAATAGTCCTTTAAAATTAATGTAGATAAAATATTAACAAAAATTACCATACCATCCTTCAAATTTTGTCTTCTCCCATAATAAGTAAATGATTCTAAGTCGCTAGAGTGATTGCGTCGTATTTCACATGGAGTTCTGTCGCTCATACTACCTTTGACAATAAAGTTCGGTGAATAGTCCTGTAAAATTAATGTAGATGAAATATTAACAAAAATTACCATACCATCCTTCAAATTTGGTCTTCTCCCATAATAAGTAAATGATTCTAAGTCGCTAGAGTGATTGCGTCGTATTTCACATGGAGTTCTGTCGCTCATACTACCTTTGACAATAAAGTTCGGTGAATAGTCCTTTAAAATTAATGTAGATGAAATATTAACAAAAATTACCATACCATCCTTCAAATTTGGTCTTCTCCCATAATAAGTAAATGATTCTAAGTCGCTAGAGTGATTGCGTCGTATTTCACATGGAGTTCTGTCGCTCATACTACCTTTGACAATAAAGTTCGGTGAATAGTCCTTTAAAATTAATGTAGATGAAATATTAACAAAAATTACCATACCATCCTTCAAATTTGGTCTTCTCCCATAATAAGTAAATGATTCTAAGTCGCTAGAGTGATTGCGTCGTATTTCACATGGAGTTCTGTCGCTCATACTACCTTTGACAATAAAGTTCGGTGAATAGTCCTTTAAAATTAATGTAGATGAAATATTAACAAAAATTACCATACCATCCTTCTAATTTGGTCTTCTCCCATAATAAGTAAATGATTCTAAGTCGCTAGAGTGATTGCGTCGTATTTCACATGGAGTTCTGTCGCTCATACTACCTTTGACAATAAAGTTCGGTGAATAGTCCTTTAAAATTAATGTAGATGAAATATTAACAAAAATTACCATACCATCCTTCTAATTTGGTCTTCTCCCATAATAAGTAAATGATTCTAAGTCGCTAGAGTGATTGCGTCGTATTTCACATGGAGTTCTGTCGCTCATACTACCTTTGACAATAAAGTTCGGTGAATAGTCCTTTAAAATTAATGTAGATGAAATATTAACAAAAATTACCATACCATCCTTCAAATTTGGTCTTCTCCCATAATAAGTAAATGATTCTAAGTCGCTAGAGTGATTGCGTCGTATTTCACATGGAGTTCTGTCGCTCATACTACCTTTGACAATAAAGTTCGGTGAATAGTCCTTTAAAATTAATGTAGATGAAATATTAACAAAAATTACCATACCATCCTTCAAATTTGGTCTTCTCCCATAATAAGTAAATGATTCTAAGTCGCTAGAGTGATTGCGTCGTATTTCACATGGAGTTCTGTCGCTCATACTACCTTTGACAATAAAGTTCGGTGAATAGTCCTGTAAAATTAATGTAGATGAAATATTAACAAAAATTACCATACCATCCTTCAAATTTGGTCTTCTCCCATAATAAGTAAATGATTCTAAGTCGCTAGAGTGATTGCGTCGTATTTCACATGGAGTTCTGTCGCTCATACTACCTTTGACAATAAAGTTCGGTGAATAGTCCTGTAAAATTAATGTAGATGAAATATTAACAAAAATTACCATACCATCCTTCAAATTTGGTCTTCTCCCATAATAAGTAAATGATTCTAAGTCGCTAGAGTGATTGCGTCGTATTTCACATGGAGTTCTGTCGCTCATACTACCTTTGACAATAAAGTTCGGTGAATAGTCCTTTAAAATTAATGTAGATGAAATATTAACAAAAATTACCATACCATCCTTCAAATTTGGTCTTCTCCCATAATAAGTAAATGATTCTAAGTCGCTAGAGTGATTGCGTCGTATTTCACATGGAGTTCTGTCGCTCATACTACCTTTGACAATAAAGTTCGGTGAATAGTCCTTTAAAATTAATGTAGATGAAATATTAACAAAAATTACCATACCATCCTTCAAATTTGGTCTTCTCCCATAATAAGTAAATGATTCTAAGTCGCTAGAGTGATTGCGTCGTATTTCACATGGAGTTCTGTCGCTCATACTACCTTTGACAATAAAGTTCGGTGAATAGTCCTGTAAAATTAATGTAGATGAAATATTAACAAAAATTACCATACCATCCTTCAAATTTGGTCTTCTCCCATAATAAGTAAATGATTCTAAGTCGCTAGAGTGATTGCGTCGTATTTCACATGGAGTTCTGTCGCTCATACTACCTTTGACAATAAAGTTCGGTGAATAGTCCTGTAAAATTAATGTAGATGAAATATTAACAAAAATTACCATACCATCCTTCAAATTTGGTCTTCTCCCATAATAAGTAAATGATTCTAAGTCGCTAGAGTGATTGCGTCGTATTTCACATGGAGTTCTGTCGCTCATACTACCTTTGACAATAAAGTTCGGTGAATAGTCCTTTAAAATTAATGTAGATGAAATATTAACAAAAATTACCATACCATCCTTCAAATTTGGTCTTCTCCCATAATAAGTAAATGATTCTAAGTCGCTAGAGTGATTGCGTCGTATTTCACATGGAGTTCTGTCGCTCATACTACCTTTGACAATAAAGTTCGGTGAATAGTCCTGTAAAATTAATGTAGATGAAATATTAACAAAAATTACCATACCATCCTTCAAATTTGGTCTTCTCCCATAATAAGTAAATGATTCTAAGTCGCTAGAGTGATTGCGTCGTATTTCACATGGAGTTCTGTCGCTCATACTACCTTTGACAATAAAGTTCGGTGAATAGTCCTTTAAAATTAATGTAGATGAAATATTAACAAAAATTACCATACCATCCTTCAAATTTGGTCTTCTCCCATAATAAGTAAATGATTCTAAGTCGCTAGAGTGATTGCGTCGTATTTCACATGGAGTTCTGTCGCTCATACTACCTTTGACAATAAAGTTCGGTGAATAGTCCTTTAAAATTAATGTAGATGAAATATTAACAAAAATTACCATACCATCCTTCAAATTTGGTCTTCTCCCATAATAAGTAAATGATTCTAAGTCGCTAGAGTGATTGCGTCGTATTTCACATGGAGTTCTGTCGCTCATACTACCTTTGACAATAAAGTTCGGTGAATAGTCCTTTAAAATTAATGTAGATGAAATATTAACAAAAATTACCATACCATCCTTCTAATTTGGTCTTCTCCCATAATAAGTAAATGATTCTAAGTCGCTAGAGTGATTGCGTCGTATTTCACATGGAGTTCTGTCGCTCATACTACCTTTGACAATAAAGTTCGGTGAATAGTCCTTTAAAATTAATGTAGATGAAATATTAACAAAAATTACCATACCATCCTTCTAATTTGGTCTTCTCCCATAATAAGTAAATGATTCTAAGTCGCTAGAGTGATTGCGTCGTATTTCACATGGAGTTCTGTCGCTCATACTACCTTTGACAATAAAGTTCGGTGAATAGTCCTTTAAAATTAATGTAGATGAAATATTAACAAAAATTACCATACCATCCTTCAAATTTGGTCTTCTCCCATAATAAGTAAATGATTCTAAGTCGCTAGAGTGATTGCGTCGTATTTCACATGGAGTTCTGTCGCTCATACTACCTTTGACAATAAAGTTCGGTGAATAGTCCTTTAAAATTAATGTAGATGAAATATTAACAAAAATTACCATACCATCCTTCAAATTTGGTCTTCTCCCATAATAAGTAAATGATTCTAAGTCGCTAGAGTGATTGCGTCGTATTTCACATGGAGTTCTGTCGCTCATACTACCTTTGACAATAAAGTTCGGTGAATAGTCCTTTAAAATTAATGTAGATGAAATATTAACAAAAATTACCATACCATCCTTCAAATTTGGTCTTCTCCCATAATAAGTAAATGATTCTAAGTCGCTAGAGTGATTGCGTCGTATTTCACATGGAGTTCTGTCGCTCATACTACCTTTGACAATAAAGTTCGGTGAATAGTCCTGTAAAATTAATGTAGATGAAATATTAACAAAAATTACCATACCATCCTTCAAATTTGGTCTTCTCCCATAATAAGTAAATGATTCTAAGTCGCTAGAGTGATTGCGTCGTATTTCACATGGAGTTCTGTCGCTCATACTACCTTTGACAATAAAGTTCGGTGAATAGTCCTTTAAAATTAATGTAGATGAAATATTAACAAAAATTACCATACCATCCTTCAAATTTGGTCTTCTCCCATACTCTAGTAGATGATTCTAAGTCGCTAGAGTGATTGCGTCGTATTTCACATGGAGTTCTGTCGCTCATACTACCTTTGACAATAAAGTTCGGTGAATAGTCCTTTAAAATTAATGTAGATGAAAATATTAACATAAATTACCATACCATCCTTCAAATTTGGTCTTCTCCCAT